>JZLH01S0124627.1:7027-22305 GCA_001188425.1 Eucidaris tribuloides
TACCGCATACCCGGTCTCAAAAGATGCGCGCGATTCAAAAAAAAAAAAGTCCCCAAACACCACGGCAACTGCCTCGCGCATTGTGGACATAACGTGTGAAACATCCGGGGGGAGGGGGTGGATTCAACCCCCCGCCGGCCTTTTAAGGGTTAATGATGCGTTTAACTGTGTTACGTACCATCCTCAAATGTCATCAACGTTTCTGGGTTACTCTGAGGGCCATCCCCCGCCCCCGTGTAGCAGAGGACAGCAGCCTGATACTCGGTGTATTTCTGCAGGGTCCTGATGTAGCCCACTAGCCTGATGACGGTGGAGCTGGGAGGGATGAGGACTGTAATGGGGTTAGCCTCGTTGTTGGGTTCCCAGGCCAGAAGCTATGGTAGGATGAAAATCAAAATGGTGGTAATTAAACATAAATTGGAGACAGGGTGACCAGATTTCCAAATTGAAAATATGAGAAACTTACACGATTTCACAGCCCCCATAGCAGATACAGGCTGAGGTGGAGGGTGGGTGGTGGGGAGTGGGGTCATCTCCAATGGCAGAATATTTGAAAAATTGCTGAAAAATACATTTCAGTGTCTATATAATCATTTTTTTATTTGTATTTTTTGGTTACATTTGGAAGTTAAATGCAAGCAATGTTAGTACCTTGGTGCATTAAAAGTTGCAAACACTTTTAATTTGAAACATACAGCAAACAAAACTGTGAACACTGAGAATTCAAAACAAATGTCTGCACTTGTGAATGTTTCTCACCTGAAACAACTGATTTGTTCTTCAAATGGTTGTTTGTTTGGCATGTTTTTCTTTTTGGGGGAGGGGGGATTTCTTGTAGAAATTGGTCAGTAAAAAAATCATCTCTGAAAGTTATTTGATCACAATTATTTAATTGTTAATCAGAGTAAAAGTAACTGTTAACATACAGAAGTAAAAAAATATATATATTATAAACATATCAATGATAACTTTATTCTGATTAGTGAGCAGTAAGTATTCCCTTGAAATTAACCAGCTGGCATGACTGCTTGTTACATGTACTTTAAAACAATCAGCTGTGAGGTGATTGTCCATAGCAACTACTCTAGAAATTAATCGGCAAATCCAAAAATAGTCTAAGAACAGGTGTTGTAGCTGTAAACAACTGGTTGATTATTAACTTTAAGAATGCTTCTGTTGTTCATTTCAGGAAGCTTCAGAGAACATCCAATTACTTTTGGTATATGGCACCTGTTTCATGTACATTTCAGATTCCTGTGTGTTTACAACTTTCTTGTAAGTTTCAGTATTAGAGAAAATACTCTTGAACTTTTGTTGAATGTTTATTCTAGTTTGTGTAATCCAACAATTTGAGGTCTTTTTGGTTTTGCAAAATTTATGATGCTATCTGGAGAATGACTCTAAAAAAAATGAGGCTATGGCATAATTACTTATGGATGCTTAATACAAAATAATGACATTTAAAGGGAGTTTTATTAAATGGATAATCAAACGAACAAATAGATAAACATATAAATGAAGAAAGAAAGAATAAACAAACAGATAATAAACAAATAAATAAATACAAAAATACACTGTTATATGACAATTCAATTTGATGCATTACTTATCCTAAAATTATCTACAATTTTCTTAATGCACTCAAATTTGTTGCACTTAGAAATAAATAAAGTACATAAATGAATGAATAAATACATAAGTAATTGAATAAATAAATGAATGGATAAATCAATCAATCAATCAATCAATCAATCGATAAATAAATAAATAAATAAATAAATGGTAATGTAAGTCTTCAATTTGATGCTATCTATACTGTCATTCTTACCTAATGACATTTTCCTGACATTTTCATACTGTTATCAATGTTGTTATACATAAATATTTCTTTTCAACCATAATAAAATTATATTATATCGCTAATGTTTGAAAAAGATAAAGCATAATGAGGACTAATCAAACTTTGTAATCCATACCTTGTAACCTTGATTAATTCCATTGATTTGATAGATTGGTGGTGATTCAAATTCATATTTGAATGTTGTTGAATCGATCACTTCAATGTTGACATTCTGGGGTGGGGCAGTTGGTGCTAAAGTAGAAAGTAAGAAAAAACATATGCAAAAGTACAGTATTAGTCACACAGAAAATACACACACAGGGGAAAAACAGCTTAACTACATACATACATACATACATACATACATACATACATACATACATACATACATACATACATACATACATACATACATATACATGTACAATGGGTATTTGAAATACACACAACCAATAATTCAATATTCTAGGAGGTGAAAGTGTTTTGTATAGAATTATAACAAAATCAGATTGCTATTTAGAAGTTTACTGAATCAATCTGAGCATTTTCTCCACATCCTACTTGTGTTGTTCTTGGTATACAATTCAGACTCTATCCCACATTTCAATTCACATCTCCCCCATTCTTATTATCAATGAGACTTTAATTTGTGATAAAAAAATAATCACCCACATCTGAAAAAGCATCAATTGTGCTGCTTTGACAAGACCATACAGGTTGGGAAATTTGATTAATTGGTAGGAGTAGGTTCTTGTAAAATAACACACATATTAACCCAATATCCAGCAATAAACTAAATTTTATAATCTAATGTTGTAATCTAAGTGGTCCCAAAATGCCCTGTATCTAAGAATTGTAACTAAAAAAATAATCATCATCGCACATCTGAAAAAGTATCAATTGGGCTGCTCTGACAAGACCATACATGTTGGGAATTTAATTAATTGGTACGGGTGGGTACTTGTAAAATAACGCACCTATTAACCTAATTACCAGCAATAAACTAAATTGTGTAATCTAAGCAGTCACAAAAATATGATGTATTTAAGAACAGTCTCAACTGGGTTGCTTTCAAAACACTTGAAATTGACCATCATTTTTTATTTACCTGGTCAAATACATGGAGATTAAGTTTGTTACATTATATTCCTGACCTTACAATTAATGAATAAAACCTAATAATTTTATCATCAACAAAAAATAAAATGGTCTATGATCTCTGCTGAGCTGTTTTGAAAATACTTGGTACGTAGAAGTAGTCATCTATTCAGCAGGTAGTGATAACTAGGTCAAATACACAGAGGCTAAATTACATGGCTATCCTTATCATCAAATAAAACAAACTTGGTGATCCCAGCAGTCAAAAGAAAAAGTTACCCCTGTGCATAAGAATGGCCCCTACTGGGCTACTTTGATAAGACTGCTAACATTGGTAAATCTATTTACAGGTAGGGGTGGGCAGGTCAAATACACGGATGCTAAGTTTGTCACATTACATGTCTATCCTTACCATCAATAAAACAATGTTGGTAACCTCAGCAGTTGAAAGAAATACAACTATTAAGTATTAACCCTGCTTCTAAAAATGGTTTCCTCTTGGTTACATTGACAAGAACAGAAGTGGGGGTAATCCATTCAATTTGAAGGGGTGGCTTAGTAAAATACATTAGAGTCTATTAAGTTTGAGAAGTTACATGTCTCCTACCAATTAAACAAACTCAGTCACCTTACATGTATTATTCAAAAGGAATAGTCATCCCTGTTTCTATGAATGGTCTCTGCTGAGCAGCTTTGATACAACAAATTATAGTATGCTATCTATTCACTTGGTAGGGGTGGGCAGGTCAATTTTGGGGAAGCAAAATTTCATATCATCTAACCTCCTTCTTGTGTCCTGACATTCACGGAGTTGCTGAAGGTTCCGACACCAGCCCGGTTGTAGGCAGCCACTTGAATCTCGTAGGACGACCATGTGATGAGCTGGGTGATGGTGTACGACGTCCGCCGGTAGTCTGTGATGTTCTGGCTGTCGAAGGGGGTGGTGTAGCCCTCTAGGCGCCACTGAAGCATGTAGCCTTGGAGGGGGCCATTCCAACTATCGTCAGGGGGCTCCTGTAGGGAAACATTCAATTCGAACACAAATTCATCAGAAATTATTTGCTGAAATCTATCAAAAGTTAAAAGATTATGTCAAATAACAGATTATCTTCTTGATTTGCACACCCCAAAATGTTACTTTAATACCATACAGCAGAATGAGAAACATCTCTCATATTGCCAAAATGCCCAATTCTACAACTTTAGCCCTTCACTTTCAATAATCTTCTTTTATTTGTTTAGCAATGAAAATTACCAGTTTGGCAGATGATTTAGATTTTGTTTTTGATTTTGAATTGCTCATATTTGTCAGAAACTGTGCAAATTAGACTTTGAGGTAAAAATTGACATTTCTTAATCTAAACATGTTGCCAATTTTGGCAAAATCAATTTTCTTGTGCATTGCAGTATATTACACATGATTTGGCCTTCACCTAATGAAGCCTTGGGGCGTTTCAACTATTGGCAGGGGGCTACTGTGGGAATGTACACTGAAATATATATAACTATGTAAAAATGATTGCTGAAAATCATAAGAGTTATGCAAAAATGAAAAATTTTGATCAAAATGATTTAGTTCATATGGAAACCATTCCATAGAATATGAAATTAAACTATGCACATGTGATGACATGAGTTTTTCCTTTATATGTGTGTAAGGTCAGATCATTAAACATTTTATTTCATTGGTTGTGATATCTAGTGTCTGCAAGATGATACTTATCTTGCCAGCAAGAGTTGGTAGTCACAAAGACATTGCGATATAATACCCCATACAAATTACTTCATTGGTTATGTAATTTGCTAGTGTATGAGATAATCAACATTGTCCCATACAATTTCAGAATTCTGTGCCGACAATTAATGTCTTACAAATCTCCCAAAGGTTACAAACTTGATAGCATGAAATCACTACAGTGCAATTCATGAGTCAATAGCATAACCAAGGGCGTAGGGCTGGGGGGGGGGGGGGGGGTGCACTGGGTGCACATGCACCCCCCCCCGACCTTTTCTGCTTTCAACGCCTGATTTTTTTCTCAACTTTAGTTCCACCTCCTTAAGATGTGCACCTCCCCACACCAAGTTAGTTCCACCTCCGCAAGATGTGCACGTCCCCATGACCAAACCAGCCTATGCCCCTGATAACAGCTGGCTTCTTAATGCCATATATTTATCCATAATTACATAATTATGCCTCCGCAACAAAATTATCTCAGGCATCATGTTTTGGGGTTATCCTTCTGTCTGTTACCGGTTCTTGTTACCATAATATCTTAATAACAGCTGATTGGATTTTGCTGTACTAAGATCAAGTATATACTATGAGGCAACAATAAACTGATTAGATTTTGGAGTAGAAAGGTCAAAGTTGAAAAGACCTAATATGTCTGATTTGGGCTCGTTACCATGATAACTTAAGAACAGCTGGTCGGATTTTGATGTAACTTGGGTGAAGTATGTATTATAAGCCACCAATGAACTGATGAGATTTTAGAGTTGAAAGGTCAAAGGTCAAAGTCACAAGGCCTGATTTATGTCATAAATCAATCATAACATTACCTGCCATTCCACCATGATGGTTGATATAGAGCTGGCACTGGCCCTCAGAGCCTGTGGTGGCAAGTCAGGAGCTGTAAGAATGAAAACACATAAGAGCAAATAAATATCATAGAGACACATGTTTACATAAGTTGATTAAATGTATATTATTTTTGTTTCCTCTAGAATGATTGAAAATATATACTGCAACCATGTGTTTTCTGATTTTAAAACAACTGATTCTTCTGGTAGTGACTCTTATTTGCCAGTAGACTCAAAAATAAAGAGTGGGTTTTTTGTCCTGTGGTGTCTTTTTTGTATGATGACATTCTTTTTTCAGAATATAATTTTATCAATTTAAAACCAATTGTTAAAATGGCCTGGATATACACCAGTCACAACTGAGGCTGACATGAAATAGACACCAATTTACACCTGTTCCATGAGGTTTCATATAATGACTAGTACTACATATTTTGATTAAACCTTCACGAGCATAAACCTACTTAGGAACTAACTGAAAGAAAGTACATTTGTCAGGCCATTCATACACCCGTTTCGCAAAATAGTCTCAGGGATGTGTCAATATTTGCTTTGAAAACAATATATTGCTACTTAATAGGAGGATGTAGGAGAATTTACTTCAAATATTTTATAAATCAAAGTATTTCAAATCAAGTGTTGAGACAAATGCTATCATAACACACATCCTTATATTTTAAGTCCCTCATCTGTGCTTCAAAAGATTAAAGGTTATTGACACGATTGGGAACACTTGAAAATGCCTCAAGAACCAAATGAGTTGAATTATACACCAAGTATACACTAGCAGGATAGGATCTCCCACCTGGGAGGATTTGTCTGTAATGTGTTTACTTAAGGAGAATCAAGCATAAACATAGGAGTAATAACGTATATTTTTTGCCCAGGGACGATAAAAATAAGCCCACATAGAGAGCCACACAGCAAGGTTTTCCCAGTGCTACGAGTGAAATGTTGACATTGTTTATTTATCTTAGAATATGAGTCACGTTTGACATCAGATTTTCACAGGAGATCCTTGCATAGTTTAACTATGATTCTAGAGTAGTTTCCAGACCCAAGTTGAGGACTACCCCCAATCATGTCATTTACCTTTAACCATGCTCTTGCAAAGTCATGACCTATCATTAGATCAGGTAGGCAGTACTGCTATTCAAGAAAAGGGCATATTCGGGGTAATGCAAATTGCACGTGTTCCAAATTTACTTTAACACAGTACCATGCTTTATGCTGTATTTTCTGTTCATGAATTTGGTTGGTTGTGATTAATCCTTGTAATTAATAGAGCATCATAATCAACACAATAAAAAGAATAAAAAATTATAATGAAAGAAATGACTTACGCTCTTCAGACGGGGTTACAAAATTACAAAACCAATTATTAGACATGCATATCAATATAGCATATTCTTGTTGCTGGTTTTTTTTTTTCCATTAGAATGGTAGGAATATGTAGCAGTATTCATTTGTCTGAAATCCCAATAATATTTCTTCAGATGTAGCCTCTGACATTACACTCAACTAAATGTAATGGATTTGTATTTCATCAATGGAAAAACCTGTTTCAAGATATACTTTACGCATTAACCTGTTTAGTCCATAGCCAGCTTATACCAGGTGCAGCCACAAAATGAGGCTCGGTTTAGACTGGTTCTCACAAAGCATTTGTAATGAAACATTCTAGCTTTACTTCAATATAAAACATACAAGTACATGTAACTTACTCAATAATATCTCTAAATAGAACAGTCATACATTTGTAACTCAATTCAAGTATGGATATGGTAAACTTGGTCTCAGATATTATGTTTATGTCAAATACAGGTGCACAACACTAATATAGCATGACTTGATACCAACATGTATTTAGAAGTTGTGTACTTGAGGGAAAAAATTAAAATTCGATGATCAACAAACTCAGACTTACGTTCTTCTGGCAGGGTGACAATATTACTGAGATCACTCCATTCACTGTAACCTATCTGGTTCTGGGCTCTCAGTCTGTACTGGTAACGCCTTGACGGTGTCAGTCCTGTGACAGCAAACTCTGTCACACTAGCGTCAATGGTGGCTTCTTTCTCTCTGAATGAGGAATCTAATGTAAAAAAGAGGAAGAAAATTGAATTTAAATTTAAAAGTATAAGCAATTGCTACTTACATTTGCAATGTTGGTCAAGAACATAATATTCCCCCACCCCCAGTCCTGCCCTTGTCCTGGACTACAGACTGGACTGACAAGACTTATAGACCAATATTCCAGCGCTGGATGAATTTAACACGCATGTCCTCTTTTCAGCATTCAGGCACTGGATGAAATTCACCCAAATACCTGGACACAGATAATGGACGCGGATTATGGAAAAGAGCTCAGACTACGGGATGAGACGAGACGAGGGAGGAGTGTGGACAATGGGATGAGTGTGGACAAGGGGATGAGTGTGGATGAAGGAGAAATTGTTAGGTTGTGGTCGAAGTCCATAGTAGGGCAAAAGTGGCAGTACCTTTAGCTAATTCTCGAGGGACCTAAGGGCTGCCCTGGTTTAGATGATGGAGTCACATAATGTTGGATGAAGTTGCAACTGTAGGTCAGTGTTTTAATGATGGCATTTATGAAAGTAATGAATTAAACTACAACTGAGCCAAGAAGACACTTAAAATTGAAAAGAACTTACCATCTTCCTTCTGTTCCAGGATGTACCTGTGAAGAGGGGAATTCCCATCAAAGGGAGCCATCCATGTCAGCATAATGGTCCTTGAAAGGGTAGTACTCTGGATGGCTGCCAGATTCTGGGGTTGGTAAGGAACCTCTGTAAAAGAAAAAACAGGTTTTCACAATTTAAATCATCTTTTTTTTAAATTCTTTTTTTACGTAATCAACCCAAGCATTGCCCCCATCAGTTGCAAAAGGTGTTGATTTTAACACTTTAACCCTTGAAACCGTAACATTTCAAACCTTTAATTTATACATTTTGGAAACAACATTTAAAGGTTAGTGACATGATTGGGAACACTTGAAAATGCCTCAAGAACCAAATGAGTTGAAATATATACCAACTATACACTAGCAGGAGTGGATCTCCCACCTGGGAGGATTTGTCTGTAATTTGTTTACTTAAGGAGAATCAAGCATAAACACAGGACTATCTTATTTTTTTCCGGGGATGATAAAAATAAGCCCCATAGAGAGCCACACAACAGGTTTCCGTGCTACGAGTGATATTGACATTGTTTCCTTTAGAATGAGTCAACGTTTGACTACAAGATTTTCACAGGAGAATCCTTGCCTAGTTTACTTGATTCTAGAGTAGTTTCAGCCCAAGTTGACGACTAGTTTTTGTTTGACTCAAAACGTTGTTCAAGATTTCAACCTTTTTCACTTGCAACAAATGATGTATATTTGAGATCAAGCAACACTTACGCAGCACAGTGAGGGTTGCACTTCCATAGTCGCTACCAGCAATAGACGTCACATTGCACATGAACAGCCCTGTGTCCGTTCGTACTGTCGGGTCGATTTCGAGGGACCCCGTGTCGAGGAGGGTGTGACGTGAACTGCTACCGATGTCGATGACCTCGCCATCCATGGACCACGTAACCGTGGGTGTGATGCGTGCATCGTGCTGAACGACACACGTCAAGGTGCTTGTCTGGCCCAGGATGGTACTGACTGGGCTCGGCTTTTGGGAAATGGTGGTTTGCTCTAGATTTCAAAATTGACAACAACAATAAAGTTATGAAACAAATTATTAGAATGTTATATTTGTGTTTTGCTCTTCCAAGCAGTACACAGATGATAGTTTTCCTATTTGATAAAAACAGTAACAATAATTTTTTACAGTAATTGTTACAAGTGTAGTGTTGGTCTTTCAGACATCTTTTTCATCAATCTCTCACAAAGTACGGTATGACAGCATCAGAAAACAACAGCAAACCTGATGAAAATTGTTAATAGTGACAATTGTCATATTCAAATCATCAGAGAGCAAATATCACTAATGTACATGTCCTCTGGCAAAAAAAGTCAGGGTCTCCAAATTTTTTTACTATTTCTTTGATTTCTCAAAAATGGAAGTGGTTTACAGTGGTTTACATTTACAGGTCTATATAAATCTTTAAGAATACATAAATACAAAAGCAGAAAATTTATTTGCTTCACCATTTACCAAAACTGTATATTTGGGCTTTAATTTTGAGAACATACTTGTATCATCCACATACAAGTTAAATCATCCCTCCCCCCCCCCCCAGCAATTGTCTAGGCTTGTAATCTCTCAAACAGTTGTGTGTGGAATCACAGAGCACTCAAACCTAAGCGTTTCTTCCAGTGATATTACGTCACTTGTCCAGCAGAAGTGCCCTAGCATATGTTCCCAGCAGAAGGGGCTTAACACTAAATTGTCTCTAACTTGAAAACCATTGGCTATTTTCACATGAAATCAAAGTAGTATAATATATTAAAGGTATTGGCTAACATTTTTCACAGTTAAAAATATCTGAGCCCCATGATTCCCCATGCTACCAGTGTCTTTGATGAGGTCTAAAAATGAAGCCCTGAAAAAATTATATTTCAAAATGATTATTTAGTGCTTTAAAAAAGTGAAAATCGTAAGTTGACCAGATTCACTTGCCCATTTCCTCCCATAGACTTACTGTGTGTACACCTAGGTTAATAAAACTCGCCCCCAGTTTTATTGTTTATTCGTGTATAACTTGCCATTGGCAGTGTAACTTTCCAAACTTTTGTATTCTAGGGTGTTAATTTGTCCATTTGAACACTACTATGTAGCTCAGATATAAAAGTTTGACAATTTTTTAAATTGAAGCTCTACAATGTTAGCCTATCACAGATCCTTCTGTCATTCTGTTAAGTGCAAATATCAAATAAGGCAATATTTCTCAAATTAGAGAAAATTTACTGTTAAGGCCCTTCTGGCAGGACCATATGCTAGGGCCCTTCTGCCGGTCAACATAGTATTGCTTTCTTTGTCACTTACGGTATACGATGAGATTGGCACTCGCATTGGCACTGCCCACGGTATTGTTGGCCACACATGTGTAGTGGCCGGAGTCAGTCATCTCGGCCTGAGAAATGACTAGGTCACCACTCTCCAGAAGCATGAGACGGTTGTTGTCTCGGTAGTTCTGATTGGCTACGAGGACATTGTCTGTTGAGATATAAAATAAGAGACGACACATACATGTATTACCCATTTATCTGGTGAGAAACAATATAACAGATATACACATATTCCCTGTTTTCTGCAGACAAACAGAATAACAGATTTCACATATTATGGCACCTGTTTTCTGGGGAGAAATGAAATGATAGATTACACATATTGCATGTTATTTGGAGAGATATGAAATAAGAGAGGACAGGTATCACCTCTGAGATTCTAAATAGATTTTACTTCAGTTAAAATCAAGAATATAGTAATATTAGGCCTGTCACATGAACCAAAATTACCATACGGGTGGACAATTTCTCATATCTGCATACATGCAATGCAGCTATCTCCCAGATTGAGTAAAATGGTCACCAGAGAATGCTGACACTCTCTCATATCACACTCTGAATTTGCACAATATTATCACGGAAACAGAATTGATCAGGAATATGCACACATTTTTCACATATCATTTACATCTTTTGTTGTTGGGTACAACACAATAATTTCCTGAATCAGATTTATTATCATTATGCATTTACACATGCTCTTCATATCAGTGTTCACAAAAAAATATCATGGAATTATTACTTGATGTTGTTGTTGTTGTTGTTTTTTTTTGGGGGGGGGAGGTGGTCTTAACCCATTGGAGACTAAGTACAAGTTAACTTGTGTTGGGGTCTATGGAAAATGTGTGTAATAGTGAAATCAAATCGTCTCCAATGTGTTAAAACTCTGAATCTCATGAAATCTCTGAAATCATGTTAAAATATGTGCTGAAATTGAATGATTTTATACTTAGTTATGTAGCTTGATATCATTCATATCTGAATACTTTGCTTTATAAATAACATTATCAATCATACTCGGGACAATATATAAAATACTTCTCAGAATTACAGATACATGTAATTTTACTTCCACTGATGAATATACACTGTACAGAAGCTCTCAATTCTAAATGACAAGGTGGCTAAATATCCAAGAATGCTCTTCTTATATTACAGCTTTACAAGGTGCCAACTGCCATGGACTGAAATCCTATAGCTATTCTTGGCCAAACTTAATCCGAAGGTGCTGGCATGTCTAGGTGAAAGAAACTGAAGTACACCAAGTCTCCCATGCAAAAGACAATGAAGTTTCACATTCTATACTATAGGGTATGCTATGCTCTTCTTCATGTCTCATATTACTTTCCTAGTGACACAGTACGTTAACCTTGACCAAGGTACATGTAATACTGATACTGTATTTACAGATCCAAGATACCTTCTGAAAATAGCATGGTATGGCAATGTTTGTTATAGAAAGGGGTGTGTGGGAGGACCATGATTGCCAGTATTTACTAGAAAAGGGGAACTGATAAAGCCAGTTACTCACTGTATTTTGACAAAGATACGCTACAAAAAAGATAAACATACAAAGAGGCTACAAATTATGCTCCCATATTTGTAAACTCTCAACAACAGAGATAGTGATACATGACTGACTGAATAACTAAGTAAGTAACTAACTAACTAACTAACTAACTAAATAAATAAATAAATAAATAAATAAATAAATAAATAAATAAATAAATAAATAAATAAATAAACAAATAAATAGATAAGTAAATAATCAAAACAATAACAAACCAACATAGCGCATTTCAGTTTCTCATACTTTTTATACACAATTCCTGTTAATATTTTGCTAAACATAAACACACAAGGTCTGGCAAAGGCAATTGTTGAACACCCACACATCTACAATGAGGATATCACTTCTCCACCAAGGCGAACCTGTCCTTGCATAGATCTCTAATATTACAAAACAAAACATGATGGATAAAATGACCATGCTGACATTTCACAAGTCAGTTTGGGTACTCAATAAAACAAGGACAAGATATATTGAGGTAAAAATCCCACATATTTCCCCAAATGCATAATAGATGACATCACCACCAGCAAAAGTTGAATATTTCAGGGACCCCTTGGTCAATTTGACATTTTGAAAATTTGAATGATTTATCTGCTTGATCAACTTTGCCCTAATTGTTATTCTCTTTTGCCTTACTTTGAATTCTGTAAAATGATACAGCACTTCATGTATTCAAGGTAACCAGGGAAATATTACATGACATACACAGTTTCCATTACTCAGAAGGTTTTATTCAGTGTAGACATAAGTAAAAGATACTGGCACATGTACAGACATAAATATGTATAATAAAAATACACCATATTTCAATTCAATGATACATAAACTATTAATACATGTTTTTAGAAGCCTCAGGCACAAAATTTTACTTTACAAAATTACTTTAGTTCAATGTATACTGGTAGTTTATAAATTCTATAAAATAGTTCAGAATTTATTGTTCATACGCAATTTAGTATTTCCAGTAAGTAGGTGAAAACGTTCATTCAACTTATAGTTAACAATGCAATTTAATCATATGTACAGTGGTCTCCATGTAATAAGGTGATACTAAAATAGGATACCACTGGTAAATAAAATGGGTAAAATTTAGGAACACATTTTTCATTTTGTTTTAATTAAATTAACACTATCTAATGGAGTAATCCTATTACATGGGTGAAATTATCACTAGAACAGCTAGTTCCCTGACTTGTCCATGAATTGATATCATCTTTTTTTGTATACAATGACAGTTGTCATAAATTTGGTTGATTGTTTGCATGTGTTTTTGTTTTTTTTATTCTTAATGGTGGAAAAAAAAGATTATTAGCCTAAGTAATTAATACTTTACCTACATGTATCTGTTACCATCAGAAAAGGCTAATATACTGATTTGATTGAAAATGAACTTCTAACTGAAGCTCAGTACTAGTGGTAAAACTAGATTACTGCCACAATCTAAACAGTTGTGGAATCTTATGACTGTATGACTGAAATTTACAAGGGACATATACACACGCCCGGTATGTATGGCATTTATTTATGGCTGACCGTCTGATGTTAATACCATGTGTTTTGACATTGGTAGAGGTATTACAAATTGATTGTAGTATGTATCTGGTAAATCAATCTTCAGGGGGGCACACAGACAGTGATGTATACATACAAACATACACAGACTGAAATACACACACACACACACACACACACACACACACACACAGACTGATGGAGATACAGTACACACACAAACACAACACACAAATTCAAACATACACACATATACACACGGACATACACACAGGCATACATACACACACAGATAGACACACAAACATACACACATACAACACATATACAGACATTCAGACAGATACACACAAACACACACTGTCAAAGTCAATTTCCAAATGATATGTAGTGACTGTTGCAAGGCCTGTTCTATGAAGAATACTTAACCTTTTCCTTAATTAAGATGAAGTTGTTGTTAAGTGTCAAAACTGAACACTACTGACATTTATCCTTCCACTGGGGGAGTGGTGTGCATTTGATATCATTATTTTATCTGTTATATTCCTAATGTGTTATGCTATCATAAACCAGATTATCAGGCTGTAGAACTCAGACCAGAACTTGATTGGATGAGAGTCTGGTCTAGAATCCCCCTTCTTTAGGACTTGACAAATGAAAGAAGTCCAGCCCTTCCTCACCCCTATCATGTGTAAGTCCATATCACTTAGGCCTACAGTAAGTCACATTTGACCTACGATGACATTACGGAGCACGTAAACTCATCATATCTTCCATATTGTACGATCTCCCCAGAGTGACAAGCTTTGACTGTACGATTTTCATACAATTTCACAGATAGCCCCGTAGCCATCTGCGATGCCCCCAAAATCATACGATAAATCGGTAATAACTTCAACTTTCAATCTTTGTCGTAGTGCGCTATGCAATGAAACAAACGATTATTAGGGAGAGCGCTCGGGGGCACAGAGCGAAAGGGCATAGGCCCGCATTTTGCCGAGATGCGTTTACAGTGAGAAAAGGCCGGGCCGAGCAGGCCAATGCGGGGCCGTTTTTGGCCGCCGCATTTGCTTTTTGAGCGTTTACAGGAGCTCGCGCGGTCGGCGTCGGGCGCTCGGGCGGCTTCGGCCCCACACTGTAACGGGGTCATAGAAGTCATTTCAATTAAATCAGTATATTAGCTTTTCTGTGTAACAGATAAGAGTAAAGTATTAATTACTTAGGCTAATAATCTTTTTTTCCACCATTAAGAGAAAAAAAAACAACACATGCAAACAATCCAAATTATGACAACTGTCATTGTAACAAAAAGATGATCAATTCATGAACAAGATAAGGAAGCTACCTGTCTAGTGATAATTTCACCCATGTAAAGGATTACCATTAGATAGTGTTAATTTAAAAAACAAATAAAAATGTCTTCCTAAATTTTACCCATTTTATTATCCAGTGGTATCCTATTTTAGTATACCTTATTACATGGAGACACTGTACATATGATTAAATTGCATTGTTAACTATAAGTTGAATGAACGTTTCACCTATTACTGAATACTAAATTGCGTATGAACAATAAATTCTGACTATTTATAGAATTATAACTACCGATAACATTGAACTATAGTAATTTGTAAAGTAAAATTTTGTGGGCCGGGCTC
>JZLH01S0124627.1:53158-83529 GCA_001188425.1 Eucidaris tribuloides
TTTTAGACACACTGTATAGGGCGTTCAAACATGTAGAGTGCGTTCAAACATAGTTTTTAACACAAATCTTCTACACATAAATAAGGACCGACAATGGTGGGTTCTCTGACGCAATATATTCTGGTTGTTCCTTTTATAATTGAAAATGGAAGTAGACATGGTATAAAACAAAAGAAGAAGTATGGAATGAACATTAAAACATAAAAATGTAACGAAAGAAAATGTAACAAAGAAAGACGGAAAGTAAGAAAAACGGAGAGATTGGAAGAATAGAGAGTCAAATGAAAGAAAGAAAACATAATAGGAAATAATAAAAGAAAGAAGACTGAAAACAAAAGAAAAAAAGAAAAAGAAAATTGACATTAAGATGGCAAGAAAAGAAATTTTAACACAGATAGAAGGAAAAAAACACGAATGAAAGAAGAGAAAGAAGAAAGATAGAAAGAAGGAAGGAAAGAAAAAATCAAATGAAGAAGAGCAAGAATAAAAGAATAAAGAATCAAAAGATTAGCAAATAAAAAAGAAAGAAAGAGAAAAGGGTAGAATTAAAAAAAGACTGCATGAACGAAATACAAATAGAAAGGAATAAAACAGAAAAAAGAAAGAAAAAGAATGAATGAAAAAAGTGAGAAAAAAGGAAGAAAGATATAGAAATGTACGAAAATCAAGAATGAATTAAGAAAAACCATTAATGAATGAAAGAAAGAATACTATTAACAACACTGTATTTTCTTTATCTGATCTGTATTGCAGTAGCTCAGGCAAATGTGCTCATGGGAAAAAGTATTCTTTTCAATTTAAAATTGTTTCTCAGTCTTTTGTGCAATATGTAACTATCATATTGACTCGTAGTCATAGGCCTATTTTCGTTAAACTTTGGGAGACATTTTACATGTAAGTGACAAATGAAACTAAGATAATAAAATTTTTAATGTTCTTCATTAACTGTTAATTTTATTAAATCTTTACAAATCCTATTACAGACTAATTGCAATGTGTAACCAGTAACAAGTAATGTTATCCTGAAAACATGCACCCCCAAATTAGTGTCAATTGAAACGCTGGTCTTGGTCTTGGTCTTGGTCTCGGAAAGTGCTGGTCTCGGTCTCGGACTGCTGGTCTTGGTCTCGGACCTCTTTTTCTTGGTCTTGATCTTGGTCTCGGGGTGTCTGGTCTTGGTCTTGGTCTTGGTCTCGGATGGCCTGGTCTTGACTACAACACTGGTACATGGTGAATAACCATTCGTTTCTCCCAATATGTTTTGGGCTTATCATCTTTTAATGCCAGGTGAAAATCACATACTATAAAAGTTGAAACACTTCCAATTTTGGAAAGATTAATACACCATTAAACTGTTCAAAGGTCCCTGACATTTTGCAATGTTAATTGTATCTGCCCGATGATCATTTAAAAATCCTAATATGCCATTCTTCACAATGTTTTGGTAGGTTTGATGTTGCCTTTGTGTTTTCTGATGTCTGGCATTACAAAACTATACTTTAGGCCTATGTATGATTCATGAGAAATTTGTTTGATTGACCAAACCTAAATACATCTGAGTTGTCCACCTCTTATTGTCTATTGTGTGGGAATTGTACATGTAGTATCAGTGAGAGGGAAGGGGCTAAGAACAAATACATTCTTCATCAATCTGTGTAATTAATCATTCTATTCTACATACCTGCCTCCCCCCCCCCGTCCAATACACACACACACACACACACACACACTTTGTTTTTTCACACACAGCAAAAATAAACATACACACAGAAACATACAAACACACACAACAAATACAACACACACACACCCCACAATACACACACATATACACCAAAAATCACACACAGTCATAATTCTGCTATGGTACAAAAAGGACAGTAGAAAAGCCAACTCTGGCATTCAAAAGTCTCATGAGATAATTATTCGCATTATATATCAGGATCAAAGTAAATGAAGCATATTTCCTACCAATTTTGAAGACAACTTTTCTTTCTTCATTTTTCTTCAAATTCTGATCCCTCTGGTATTTAATGTCACATAATGGGCAAAAATAACATCATAAATGTTTCATAATCTGAATTTGCTCCAGAGGCTTAATCAAAACCAGACAGGCGGGGTGATTTCACTGAAGAAACCGCCTCTATTTACGAGCCTCTGGTGGCTCATAACCAAATGGGTCACATGACCAAAGTAGAATTGTCAGTTTCCATCAGTCCATCACAGCTGTGCATAAACAGGCGCGCGCCCGTGTCTGCCTGGTATGTGTCAATGCTTGTTCGCTAGCCGCAGGATTATATGGTATCAAAATTGGAACGGAGAAGGGTGCCAGCAACTAAACAGGCATAAGTTAAGAATAAAAATGGACATTGTGAGTATTGTAGAATTAATGCGTACATTGGTGACAAAAAACAGCCTATAAATAAGAACCGCCTCGGTACTGTGTGTATCACCCTCATCAAGGCCTATAAAAACTTTGCAGAAACAGCTATTAGGGGGACGGCTCTTAATCAATTCAAACAGTGCATACCAGGTGCCATGAGTGCCGGCTAAACACTGTCAGTGCATGCTATTGGGACGTCCGGGTCGCTCCCTGCCAGTGCTACGTGCATCTTGGAATTGGTTGGCCTTAAGAATTCAACTATTTTCTGTAACTTATGCCTGGTTAGTTGCTGGGACTTCTCCTTTTACACAGAATTTGAACCCAGCCTCTTCCTGCCTACCTCAGGAATTACAGAACAATAAAAGAATACAACCAGTAAAGTTTGAGCAAATTTGGTTGAACTGTTCAAGAGTTACCAAATCAATTTATTTAATCATTGTTATGGGGATTCTTAAATTGGCAACTCTACCCTTTTTGAGAGAAGTGTGGAGAAACTCCCCATTGGCTTTGTACACAAATTTTCACTTTCTATTTTTTTACATGAAATATCTTGATTGCCTCTTGCTTGTTGTACAAGTAAGGCTATGTCCCAGCAAAAATGTATTTGTATATGTTTTCTGGAGAATTTTGATACCTTCACAACTAACATTTCCGAAAAAACGTTAAATTGCTCGAGTGATGAAATTTGCTTGTACAAACCAATTTGGCGAGTTCTCCACACTTTCATCTCAAAAAGTGGTAGTGTTGCCAATTTAAGAATCCTCCATACATAAGGATTATGTAAACTTTGAACATGTATAACTCTCGAACGGTTCAGTCAAATTTGTCCAAACTTTCACTATTTTCTTTCTCTTATTGTTATCTATTCTCTGGATGCAAGTAGATGTCTGGGTTTCATTCCCCTTTAACTTTTATGAAAAATTGAAAATGTGAAAGCAAAGTTACAACAAACAAATATCCACGTATAAATTTTGTCCATGGATCAAGATTACTGTTACTGTGTCTCTATTCACTTAGGGCCTACATGTACACGTACGTACTGTAAATGTAGTGAGGAAGGAACAGTGGACAAACGATTTAACCCTTAAGACATTTGTTGAATGCCTTTTTGGTATTTTTTACAACAATTTTGCTTGAATTTGAAATATCATAACAATGTCCTTGGTCATGTAGCTCCTAGTCTACTATTCCTAGATATTTCTAATATAGCTTTACACAGGCCTACATGTATGGTCAATACCAAGTACAATGTATGCAACTCATGGGCATACACTGCGAAGGGGTGAAAAAACACATCAAAATATTTATCACTGTTTCTGAAGTACACATAGCAACTAGTAATAGATCTAAAACTTACACATGCAGTATGTGAATTTGTTTTTTTGGCTCTTCAAAGATAACTTTAACAGTCACAAATAATACATAGCAATATGCTTCATGGGTTTCACATAAAAATCAATAAGTCCTTAGGAATTTACAGCTATCCACTGGGACTCACAAAGTCCATGATGTACAAAATGTAGGCCCTATAACACAAGTTTGGTACTTATTTCAGATTTTTTTATCAGAATATTTTTTTTTAGATTGACATAATTTTTTTCATAATATCCTAAACCTAAGTAAGTAAGTAAGTAAACATAAGCCCCCATAATTGGGAAAATAGGTTGATTTGACAGGGTTTGAATCACTCCATTACTCAAAACACTTTTCCTTCAATTTTCAATTGCAAAAAGGAAACAAAAAAATCAAATCTCAACGTGTTTATGACTTTTTCACTATTTTGGTCACATGACCAATTTCTTGTGTATTCTTCTTGAAATCATTATCCCTTCATTTAAATCTACAAACCCTGATATATTATTATAACAGTATAGATTACCAACACAGAGATCAAACGTAGGAAACGAACATGATCTGTCAAGATCAACTACTCCATGGAGTCATTCATCATCATGTGCAGATGTTGACAGATCATCCAAACTTGCCGAGAGTGACATACTCCAAGAGACAAAGAACATATCTGTCAGATGTTGATTTCAACTGTCATAAAACTTGGGGGCCCTGCCAAAATCTAGTTGGCAAACATAGGCCACCTATAGCTCCAGCTGGACAAGAAGCAAAAGAGTTTTATGGCAGGTTTGGGAGCCCCAGAACATGATCGCTGACAGACAAGCTCTTCAGGTCAGACCAACAAAAGTCAAGGGTTTGATAAATATGGAAGGTATCCTGGACCCCCTAGAATTATCTCAGGCAGGTCAAAGGTCACATGTGCCAAGAATCTCAGATTTCTAGTCATATCACTGCCATGGATGCTTTGTGCTGGTAGCAGACCAGGACAAGTAGGTCATGCGAAGTTTGGTTGGATATCTGAAAAATGCTAGTCTCAAATCTGGACCTGTCACTGTTTGTTGTTTTCAATGCATTGCTGCAGTTGCACGAAAAGAAATGATTTTGTTTCATATCAATATCTAGGTATACTTTTATATATCATATTAAAATACAAACTACATGTAATCAAGTCACAACACCAGCCCTAATCATGACATTTGATTGATATCAATAAACTTTCTATAGTAAACTTAAAAATGTCTTGAATTTAGACTAATGTTAGATCAAAGTGTCAGGAGTCACACTCCGTTCAAAATTTGATAAACATCAAGCTGTTTTCTACATAATGTCATCAGTCTGCTTTCTAAATAATGTCATCAGTCACCAAGCAAGGTTCTCGTGAAAACGAATAAACCTAATTTTGTTTTCTGCTGGTAGAGGTATTTAAATTTTAGTGAACAAAGCGACATCTCAGATAACTTTTCCGAACTGAAGAAGTGACGTTTATAGTCGTGGACTTCTGAAACTGGTGATGCTGAGAGGTAGGCCTACAGTACAGTCATATCAGACACCATGACAGAAAGTTAACTCTTAACATGCCAGAGGATTCAAACCTTTGGCTTTGTGTGTATTATTTGGTGCAGATCTGTGACTTCAGCACGTTAAGAGATAATGGCAATACTGCACAGAGTTTTGGGAGGAATTTATTTTGAAAAGGTCTTGCAAAAGATGAACACTAGAATTTAATTCATTTTAGCCATACTGATACTGGTCAGGACTCGGGATACATGATGACAAACCTGGCAGTGAAATTAATACAACTAAATAAAAAAAACTACCTGAAGTAGATAATTAGTAAGTTCATTCTGTTAAAAGGCAAGTACAACCTGTACATGTACATGTAGGCCCCCTATAGAAAGGATATTGAAGGGGAAAAGTTTCAAAATTGCCCAATTTCTAGATGCTCCATGATCCCGCCTTCCCAAACAAAAATCCATATGCCCCCACTCATGCTTGTAAATGCTGTCCAAGTAGAAAATAGACAAATAAGCTCAGAATCCTGTCCCCCCTCCCCAAACAAAAATTTTTAGCTATGTCACAGACCATGGACCTACAACGAATGGACTACCGACGGTCTCTAGTCCTTTGTCAGTGCATGAACCTACAACATGCACAGACCCAGAGTCCTGGCAGCATTGAGAGGGTTAACCTTTGGGTCATGACTCATCAGAAATTCTCCAGGCCAAGTTTCAATCACCCTATCATCACCTCAACCTGTGAGGATCTGCAGATCCTGTAGACGTCAATCAGTCCTTGAGGCCAGGTACGGCCAGAACTTGACCCTCAAGCCCTGACCACTCAAGATATCACTCATTATATCACAGCTACAACAACTAGGCCTAAACCATGCTTTTAACATTATGAATATCTCACAAATATGGTTGTAATTTAGGGGCACAAATCACTCGAAAATCAAGTTAGGACCAGAGAATGTCTGGAGGACTGATTGAGGCCAGGTATGACCAGAACTTGACCCTCAGGCCCTGACCACTGAAGATATCAATCATGCCTATCACAGCTACAACAACCAGGTCTAAACATTACGAAATATGGTTGCGATTTAGGGACACAAATCACTCGAAAATCAAGTTAAGACCAGAGAATGTCTGGATCTGAACTGTGAAGTACTGGAAAATGAATCTATAATCAACTTATAGGACTCTTAAATTTGATAATTGTAGCCAGGCACAAAATAGAGATGTAACTGCAGTTGTAAATCACTTATTTTGATAAATGTATGGTTCTCCCAATTATATTTCTCTTGGACATTTTTATGGGAGATTTGACCCTCTCTGCTTCCATTACCCTAGCTGGATGACACTGCCCAAAATTAGAAAGAATACTGTTGGCCCTACACTCACAGTGATACCATATCTATTTACAGGTATCTATCTATCTATCTATCAATTTATCTACATGTAGATTATTTATTCATTTTAATGTTTAATATTTAATTCTGAATTTATCTATTCATCTCATTTACTTTTAAAGGCACTGTTTAACAATGTTTCCAGTTTAAGAAATCTGAGCTACATGATTCCCCATGCTACTAGTGTCTTTGATACAGTCTAAAAATGAAGCCCTGAAAAAATTGCAGCGTAAAACAATCATTAAGTGCTTTAAAAAAGTGAAAATCATTGAGAGACCATTCCAGCTTTTCTCCATAGACTGCTGTGTTGCAGAATTTCCTATCGCCCGATATAAAATTACTGTGCCAATTTGTATCCGCACATATTGTACTAGTGACAGCATAACTGTCCAAACTTTTGTGTTCTAGAGTGTTTATTTGTCCATTCAAACACTGTCAGATATGTCAGATAGCAAAGTTCGACAATTTTTTAAACAGGTCTTCCACAGTGTTATAAAGTGTCTTTAATATCAGTTCATTTGTTCATGTCTAATAATATTTATTTATTCATTCATTCATTCATTCATTCATTCATTCATTCATTCATTCATTCATTCATTCATTCATTTATTTATTTATTTATTTATGAATTTATTTATTTATGAATGTATTTATTTATTTATTTATGAATTTATTTCTGAATTTATCTATGAATTTCTCTTTTTTAAGAAATCATTTTTTGGGGGGAATTTGGGAAAAATGTGTGGAAAACCTATTACTACTTCTGTTTGTGGAGCTGTGTGTATGACAATCTCTGTTGACTTCTGTAATACATCAATACAACATAACACATTAGTGTGGAATATAGACTACATTCTAACGAAATACCTCTGTCCAACAGGCTTTTCCCCCAAAATGGAGAATATCTCACAGGAATTGAAACCAAATGTCCTTCAAAGATTGAAGTACTGAGAACAAAACTAAGAACTCATTATCTTGCATTCTCATTTAATGACAAAAAGTAACAAAGAGTACATAGACCTACATACCATTACAATGAACATACTATACAAATAGTGCAGGTGTGATATACATCCCTATCACTATCTAGACTGGGGATGAAAAAAAAAAACCTTTTCTTCCTTTTGTTGATAATATGGTTACACTATAAGATTCATCACATGTGACAATGTACTGACATTTTTGTTTTCCTTGATACTAGCTAACATTTTTTTCCCTTGCTAGCTGGAGGTGATTACATCCTTCCCCCATCTGATAATCCAGTTGACCCTTTGACCTTTGACCTGAGCAGGTTACATCCAGGGAAATAGCGCAAGGGCTAAGTGCAAACACAGACCAAAACCCATTCTGAAAATAAGAAAGATAAGGTAAGTCTATCACTCTCCTGCAGTCTCCCCACGAAGATGACAACAATGCCAGAACAGGGTCTGGTTTTTCAACAGTCAAAATGTAACTTTACTGCACCACCCCTCTGAAATAAGACGTGTTTAATAATTAAGTGAAGCATACATGTATGATAGTAAAAATGTCACATAACCTCGGCCTATGAAATGAAAGCAAACGAAAATAGTGAAAATGATCAGACAATGAAATAGAATACTTGAAGAGTTCCACTTTTGGTCTCAGTCAGAAATCAGATGATTAAACACCTGCCTTTTTGGCCCCATTTTATTGACTCTTAAAGGGAGAAGGCACCGGCAACTAACTGACATAAGTTAAGAAATAAAAAGGCATGGAGAGTATTGTGAGAATTATGGTATATGGTGATAAAGACAGCCTAAATTAGGGCTACTGTGTGACACTCACACTCAGCAAGGCCCTATGAATTAGTTAATTTGTGTTTATTTTATGTCTTTGCAAGCCTTATCTTAAGACAAACTTGCAGGAACAGTCATAGGGGGGAGGAGCTTATCGATTCAAACAGTGCATACATTACTACAGCGTGACTAACACACGTCGGGTGGCATGCATCGGTCATGCTTGGTCAGTTTCAGCAATGTGTATGTGCGATCTGATTGGTGGGCAAGAACTCAAATGTTTTCTAACTTATGCCTGTTAGTTGCCGGTGCCTTCTCCCTTTAACATGTTAAAGTCACAGATCTGCACCGAATAAGACACATAAGGTCCACAGAGGTTTAAATCCTCTGGCATCAACATCAGACACCAAATACTATTCCTTACTACAAGCATCAGGACATAACAGACACTAACACTAGTGACTTCTTGGTGTAAAATAACCGGTTTCCAGCTGGCACTTATTTCATATACACATCCTTCAAAAATTGTCTACCCATCCTAGTTTAAAGTAAAATTTGGTAGTATGTTTCAGACTAGAGAATATAACAAAACTTACATGTATTTGATTTTGTTGGGTGCCATTGTTTCATTTCATTCATGAGCAATTGAGCAGTACTACGTTGGATTGTGTGATACTGTACATGTTGGGTGGCAGAGCAACTCCCTGGTAATACCAAGCCTATAAAATTCACCACTAAAAATTTCCTAGCTGTAAAACACTGAAGGGCACTGTCTTGCATTCAAAGAGGAGAGTAAACAGATGGAAATGACACAATGTTTATTCAAAGAAAAGAGGAAACAGCCGGAAGAAAAAGAAAGAGCAATCCAAGTACTCACTCGTTTCCACAAAGCAGATGTGCACACGACTTGTGTGTCGGCATTTGTGAGATGCGTTTCACTTTCAACAAAGCTGGGAGGATAGAGTTTCTCCGGGTTTTGAATTTACAAGTGTGTATTTATTTTGCTCATAAAGCAGCTCAGGTGACACGCTCTGGGATTAGCATAATTTGTGGAAAGAGATGTTACAATGTTGAAAGTTCCTTTCCAAGATGAATCAAGAAATCATAACACTTTCTGTTCATTTTGCTAAACCCTCCTCCTCCTCCTCCTTCTTCTTCTTTCCTTCTCCTCTTTCCTTTTCTTCCACCTTCTTCTCCTTCTTCCACCTTCTTCTTCTTCTTCTTCTTCTTCCACTTTCTTCACATTCTTCTTCCTCCTCTTCCTCCTCCTTCCTCCTCCTCCTTCCTTCTTTCTTCTTCCTTCTTTCTTCTTCCTCTTCCTTCATGGGCTTGTATTCACTATTGGTACTGCGTAGAATGAAATACTTCAAGTTTAACCAATATACAGTGTATTAATCACTCCATATTATTATCTACCAAAACATATTGTTACATTTGCTCTAATCACTAAAATCAAAAGAAGCATTTTATGAACATGTCCCCTACCCTGTCGGTGATAATGTCATAACTATATGAGACCAAACAGCAAGCTTGAATAATTAAACATTCAGTGTTCAGACTGTATTACTTTTCCAAAAAACAATTATCACAAAAGTGTAATATTCATTGCGAACTTTGCAGTAACAGTGATTGTTTTCTTTTCGCAAACAAGAAGTCTAACCTTGAGGTACACTTGTCAGCTTGTAAGTGTTGAAAATACCTTTCATACATAATCAGTCACTCTCTTGGCAAAACAGACAATCTGACAAACATTTGATGGACGGGACAGGTTTGTATTTAGGATCGGAAATGAGCGATGTGATAACAAGGACCATTGTGAGTCTATTTGGCCTGTTAACAAAGGGAAACAGACATGTAATAGTCTTGGGACAGACATAGAAGCAGACACAGAAACAGACACAGATGTCATTGGGAGTGAAGAAGGACATGATGACAAGAGAATGACGTTTGTTTGACAGAGATGGGTTGGCCATGCTGGCATCGTGGAAATACACAGGGTCGGACCTCGTTCTGAGCTAATGAGGAATGAAAGCCTGTTTTTTGTATTTGGACTTGAAAAGATAAACTGACTAATTGCTCTACAGTGCTTGGCATTGTGCTCTTAATATCATCATTTTCCCACGGTTAGGTCATGTCATTGCTGATTTTATTTTCCCCTGCTCCCTGATTTTATGAATAAAGACAGATCTACGTGTAGCTATTTCTCCTTACAACTAAAACGGATACATGTAAGTTGATGGGTAATCGTCTAGCCCTGTCCTTTCTTCAGCTACATGTACAAACATTCCAGGTTATTAATTGTTAGAACATGTGTGATGAAGTTTGAGAATACAGGCGACTCCCGTTATAACGAAGTCCTCGGGACAATCAGTTTTCTTTCATTGTATCGAAATTTTGTTATAACCAAACAGAGAGAGTATAAAGATATATAGATAATAATTTGGGGACCTGAATTTCTACTTCGTTGTAACAGGAACTTTGTTATATTCCCATGTTTATTATAACGGGAGTGCATTGTATACATGTACATACACATAGTACTATTTGTTGGCTTCCTATACAACAGGCCAGTATCACAGTTGATAACACACAGCATTAGTGGCCTTTGTACAGATCACAATGACATCCAACAGTGGAAAAATTCTCTACTTTTATCAAAGTAAATTTTCCTGATTTTCAGTTTTTTTCACCTAAGAGCAAATCACGATTTTGAAATTAAGGATTAGATTTCAGGTTCTTGTAAATTGATGTCTTAGGATTGTCATCTTAAACTAAATTGAGAGTAGACTAATTGGATCCAGATCAAGTGCCAATAAGATGTGTGTTGGTAGTGGTAATATTGACAATTAAATGTCATAAGTGTAACAATCAATCCTCATTTTATTTTATTTCAATTCTAAACATTATAAAATTTGAGATGTACTCCTCCAGAATTATTTACAATACTGAATGAATAAAAAGGTAAAAGTTGATGGCCTATTGTCTTGGATCAGCTCCTTTAAGGCACTCTCTCTTGACTTTACCCCCTTTCTTTTCTGAAGGAAATTTTACCCTTTTTTTGTAATCGCTTAGTTTTGATATATATCAAGAAATGAAATATATTCTTGGAATTATTTTCATTTTCACTTTAGTTGTTATTCAAAGTAATGAATTTACGTACACATAATCCTATTTCAAGTATCCACATAACAAAACTAGTGGGGATTTTGTAGAAATATAAATTACATGTACGATACAACAAAAGAGCAGTTACGCCTACATGTATTTGGGGAATAATCTCACTTTCATACCACCAGAAAAACAAGGGAAATTACACATTCATTTGGTCATACGATTCCTACATAGTACTATGTACTTTCTATTAATATATGTTACGGATATACGACTTACACTCACAATTTAAAGAAATGAGTCGACATTGATGATTTCATAATCATTTTTACAGTTTCCTGCTAGACCAAATAAGACATAAACAAATGAAATGTTTCGTTTTCCATCCCATCTCAAATAACAGGATATGCACATGAAACCATGCCAAGTTGCCAAATGGCAAGTTTTATTGTAATGTACCTACATCATATCAAACCAAACAATCTTTGTCTATCACTTTCTCACCTTCATAATGAAACCATGACTATTTCAAATCCAAGGACTCGTGAGTCGTGATCATTTGCAGGAAGTGAAAATATTGCACATTATGCACAACTACCCTTACGTGTACTTCTTATATAAAACCTCATGCAGAAAGCTCTGAGTCATCTTCAACATACAGTACTGCTGTACTGTGAAAAGAGGAATTCAATACTTTCCTGTTCGTTTCCCTAAAAATACATCACACCAAAATCTCGAGCGATAATACTCTGGTATATATTTGGACATCCTGTTTGGCGGTAAACACCCACGGTACAAACAGACACATAAACCCAAATGATGGATGTTTTGAACTTTTGAAGCCAATTGAAGGTAGAGACATTCCATTCTAAAGTTTCTAAAGTCTAATTCAAATCCAGATGAAATATACAAGTTAAGGTGTCTACCAAACATTTTGAATCTGAGACTACAAACAATTTGGTAGCTCTGGAATTTTCAAAAAACAATCAGCGAGAAGTATAGGTCATAGTTGTGGGTGGAAAAATAATAACCTAGGGCAAAAAAACTCCTGAAATTATAAGCCAAAGTTTGTAATTTTTTCAACATTACCTTAGTTGTTTAGTTTAATTTTTGTGAAACTTCTTTAAATATCCAGTATCATTTGAGCTGGTGGTACAAAACTTACCAGTAAATTGGAGAAAGACCACTAGGAGAACCAACAACAAAACCAATTTGTTAACTTTTCATTTATTAATTACTTTTTTCTACAATAAAGTTTTTTTTCCCCCTTGCAAACTATACCCAAACTTAAAGGATCCCACTGCTAACTGAAGTTCTAATTGTTAGAAAGTGGTCATTGGTTATCCATTTATATCCAAAACATTTTTCTTCACACATAAGTGAATAAACTTTAAAAGTGTAAACACAGCACTCACACACTACAATAAAACAATATTACTTTACCTTCACAAATACTTAAGAAAATACAGTGTATAACCAACTTCAAGAGCCTTTTTTTTCTATTTACCAAGTATAATTTATGTCTCAAGTCGAAACTGCAATTCAAACACACCCACACTATGAACAAATCATTTTAAGTACAGGAATTATGTGAACATAAAAAGTGATGTCTTCAAATAAATGTCTTCATAATACCCACTGTGAAACACTGCAAAACTTATTAATTATGGTGATTAAGAGTGCACTCAACTCAACAGCAATTTACTAGTTTCAATTTACTACTTTTTATTTGTTTCAATATGAGTACAACTGACTACTTAGACTAATATTCTTTAGTTTAAGATTGAATCAAAAGCAATCACTTGAAATACATGTAATTACTTGTAAGTGTCACATGAGAATGAGAAACAGACATGAAAATGAAAGACAGATATCGTCAGAGCAGGTGCAACCTACAAATCGTCACTGTAAAGACAACTCTTTGTATTACCATTTTTGGAGAAAATTAGGTTTTTATGTAAGCTTGCAGCTACATGTAGATAACCTGATATTTTATTTCCAAATCTCATTTGTCAAGTCTCAACAATAATGCCACTATTACCAGATAGAAAGAATGTTGTCCCATTTGTTACTGTCTTAATGAAGTTATAAATTATTTGGCACTCCTGAACATTTTAAAATTTTTGAGATATAACATTTTGTCACCTCGGAATCAAAATGAGAGAACAACATGAGCAGGATTTGATAAATCACATTAGTGATATATTATGTCATATACTTCATGAGGGATTGTTTTCTTAACCTTTAGCCAAAATTTCAACATACTTGTTCCACTTGAATGCACAAACATCCCTCCTCAAACTTTCTTAAAACTGTATGGTATGGCTGCAGACAGTATGAAGTGTACATAAAAGAGATTTATTACACAATCAAACACAGCCTGATATTTTACTTCACATTTCTTGGCAAAGATCATCAAACTTCTGAAAGAGTGTAAAAGAGACAAAGAGAGAGACAAAGGAAGACAAGAAAAGAAAAGCACTCCAAATCACAGCAAATGAAGAGGAAAAAAGAAAACGCCAAACAAATTCTTGAACACATCACGCAGTCACTAACCTGGCTCTATAACCATGCAACGAGAAATGAAAAAAAAAGTGATTAAACTAAAATTGGCAAAATGACAGTGAATGAATGAAATATATTTGCAGAAAAACAGATTGCATCACAATTGTAAAGAGCGTAGAAAAATCATACGAAGTAGCATAACACGAATAATGAATAAACAAGCTATCTATGGAGAGAGGTCACAAAAACATCCTGGACCTGCCAATATAGAACACATGCAATGCGAGGTGCAGATTTTTTGTGTGTTTATTTCGGGCAGTAGCGATATTTTAATGGATAAACCAGTTCAGATCTGATCAACCCAAGCGTGGGTGCATTCGTTAGTTTGAGATGCAGTGTCTATTAATAAGAAGTACGCACATCCCACATGCTGTGAAGCGAGTCCCCGTTTCCACGTCTTTACTCTGTGATGATGCATTAATGTTGCTGGCTTATGATTGTTTATAGTGATTAGTTTTAATTGACAGATGTCACATTGAATGTTGAAGACATTGCAACATTCAATAGTAGTTTATGACCCAGCTGTTGAACGAGAGAATGGAATGAAATGTAAGCAGTAAAATGAGAAATTTAATGATATTTTCTGCCTCCTATCAATGTAATTCATATGTTACCAAATCGATCAAAAGATCATGAAGAAAGTTTGACCTACTAAAAGTATTCCAAATATGATCAGTTGCCATTTGCAATGAAAATATAGTAAAGTTTATAGTAAAGAAGCTGAATTTCAACATGTAGATATTGTTTCAAAATTCAGCCATATTGTGCCAATGATAACTCAGATATCTTGACCTACATTCATGGTGGGACTAAATTTCATTTTTGGCAAATTTTCTAAAAATATCAATACATTTTTAAACATTTTTTTTAAAGGAGGTTAGTGTGAAATGGCTCCCTAGTGTCCATTGTAACCAAATCTTGAATAACCAACCAATGAAAAATTAAAAATCAAACACTATTGTCTTCACAATTTTCAAAGCTTTGCAACAGGAGCAACCAAAAAATTCCCTTTCTAATCAATGTAATTTGATATCATACAAGTGTTGATACTAGTGCAGAATGGCTACAGGGAAAAATTCTGGAGCTAAACGCTCGCGAAGCACATCATCAGGCGCTATACTAAACTATCAATACAGCATCAGTCCCTACACTCGAGGTGCCGAGTGATTCTTGTAACCAGATAAGATCCCATACTGCTTTCATAACCCAAAAATTGTTTGGAATAGACACCTGTCTCCAGAAAGATCACATCATGTATTATCTACTGAAAGCCAGAAGGGCGTTATTCAGTACTGGTTGAGTACCAGAAAGGCACTACAACTGTACAGAGCCAATGGTGTTGGTGCCCTTCTGGTTGTCAATGTGAATTGAGTTAATGCCCTTTTGGTTCTCACCCAGACAGTATGTCTTTGTCCCGATTCTGCATTGCAGCTACATTTTCAAATCATGCTAATGAAGACATAGCTGAATTATCGCTTCCAATCGAAGCAATGAAGTGTTTGATACCCATTCTATTTCAATTAAAACAGTACATTCATGTACATGTTCTCATCACCGACTTGTTTATAGAGAGTGCCAGGCTAAATAATTTCACGCTTTACATTTTATTTGCGGGTCTATTTATTTAAGCTGTTGAGAGCAATCAATGGTTCCATCTATTTATTTCTGTGCTGGGTGTGCAAGGGCTGAGATTCAATTTTGAGAAGTGGGTCGATCATGTACCCATATGTATACAAGAGCATCGCATTACATGTGTGGTCAGTCACTTTTGCTGAAAGAAAACTGACCAGAATTTAGCGCGTAAACATCTCTTGTTTATACAAATTCATGAATTTTGGGGAGTAATAATTGACATGTTTGGTGAGTCACATTTTGACAGGATAGGAAAGCTGCAGAAGGAGTCGTATTTATTTGTGTGTTTAGCTGATTCGACTGCCGAGATTGAATTTGCGTATGTGTACGAGTCGAGGTGATGGCAGTATAATCAAAACATTTCTTCTCTGATTCCGGCTGACTTTTGCAGTCTCGCAAATCATGAAGAAGCTTTTAACTGACTCACAGGAAGGCCAGTACTAGAGCTGTATTATTTTTGATTATTTCAAAAGCGGAGTAACCTTGCTTAAAAAACCAGGCAGCTTTTGGTTAACCTAACCTAAAAATCTGTGAAAAAATCTTACCCCATGGAATTTTCCTGAAATTCAATGTGCTAACATTGGGGTTGAGGTGATTTTATATTTGCTTCACAATCAAAGTTTGTGCAAATTTGATTTACAATGGAGATGAATCCACTTTGTCATCATGACTGATCAGTCTAATGTCTCTTTTTAAAGTTAAAGTCCACCCTGATGTCTAGTTGGTTTTAATAAAAGCAGAAAAGTGAGGGAAACATATTAAAAAGAGAGTTTGCCAAAAATCCACCAATAAATAGTTATGAAGTTTTAAAGTTTTAATTTTGTAACATAATGTGCAAGCAGCTTCCCATGTCATGCAATATAAATTCCATAAATTGCCATTTTTTAATGGTTCATGAAACTTGAGCTTTTTTTCATAGAAGCATGTATGGAATAATGATTCTGATTATTAATTGAATGCACAGGTAAAATTATTTGATTTTCTGAGAAAATGGCACTTTAAGGAATTCACATTACATGACAAATGGGGGGACCTTCTCGCACATGACATCACAAATTTAAAACTTTAAAAAACGCATAACTCTGTTATTCTTTGATGGATTTTCGCCAAACCTTCATTAATAGGTTTCTCTCATTTATCTGCTTGAGATCATTAAAATCAACTTGACGTCAGGGTGGACTAGCCCTTTAAGTGTTTTGCATACAGTCGTAGTCCAGTGTATTTCTGCACAAAAATGTAACAAAACAAGTCTGAAACCTGAAATGCCTGAATAGTTTTGAGGAAGGAAAAGTCGGTTAGAAGTAATTGGGGGGGGGGGACATAACACTAGCGAGAATCAATCCAATGATTTTAGAATGTTAAGTCTTTTCAAAAGCTACAAAATATATAAACATCACAATTCAAGAATAGAGTGTCTTTTATTATCAATATCTATTAAAGCTGAAAGCAGTGTGCATATCTATATGTACAAACACATTTGTTTTAGACTTCATCTTTTCTTCCTTCTTTGATCAATACTCAGGCTGCAAGATCTTTGAAACTTATATTTTTAATCTGCTCTTCACTGACACAATTTCTTGTAAACTATGACTCACAAAACTTGTACCACCACCAATTTTTTACATGTAGATTGTATAATGTCAGGGAGTATCAATCTGCACTATTATTTCTTGATATATATTTACTCCCAAGGTAGTAGGTACTGTATCAGCTGCATATTATATCTAATGCTGTGACCTATATGAGGCCCCTATAATGCATTCACATCTTCCCACCTCTAGACCGGTGATCAAGTATTTGGCGAAGCCAGTGTGACAGGCATCATTAGCACCATGTAATCTGTGCAGGGTAAAACATGTCATCGGTCTGCACATGTGCCAGTAGAGCCATTCAGATTCCAAATCTTGTTTTCATAGACATTGTTTTACGAGATATCCTACTGTAAGAATGCCATTAATTTCAGTCCCTGCAATATGTCAGACCACCTCCGAGTTAAATACACTTGATAGATGGGAAGATATACAAGTGAAATATGTTTGTATGCTCTTTGTAACTAAACTACAATATATATGATGCTATTATAATTATCTTGTTGTGAAAAGGGCAACATAAATTTATGGTTGTACAAATAAAATAATAAATCTTATTTTCTTGATTTCTTATGATTGAGAAGTAAACCATTAATCTTTCATGACTGAATTTGTGATTTCAAATGCTATTATTGACTTATATAATGATGTTACTCTATTCATTTCATCTCACACTAATTCTTTACTTATTTCATTAGCTCTATTTATGATGTTTAAAAGTGAAAATTTTCAGTATTTCTTTAATAAGCATCCTTTAAAATCAGCTTATATTGATGGCCTGTAATGTATAATTTGGGGCAATGCAAATACAATTTCCATTTTTGTTATTGTTTATTAAATTTTTGTTTTCTATTTGCATTTTGTTCACTTTCTTTAATTACTTTTTTTAGTCATTTTTTTTTATTTATTTCATTCTATTGTCATTCCTCAGATAGAGTTGCAAGCTTTTTTTGTGTGTGTACTTCTTTAATAGGTACAACATTGACGTACCGATGGTTACAGTCATTTTGTTGTTGTTCAGTGTTGTGTGTGTGTGCTATTTTTTTTTTTTGGATTTTCTTAATGGGTCTATTTCAATTGTTATTTATTTGAACTACCATAAAAACTAAATCAAATATCCCATCCCTCAGTCCCTTCCCAAATTGATGGTTGGAATAGTCACTACCCCCCCCCCCCCAAATAACACTACCACTCACAGGTGCCATTAAAAAAAAAATCATTTAATAGAAAAATTAATACACTCTTAGCCCACTGGAGATGATATGATTTCATCATGCACTCTTCAGAGACCTCAGCCTGAAATATCCATTCTTAGTATCCAATGGGTTAACATAGGGCCTATTCAAGAACTCTCATAAAGTGAACCGTACCGTACCATACCGCTTCAGAAGGCACAGCCTGCCACAGAGCACCACCTTCTGATGTGGTTTAAAGCGTGCCAAGGCAAACCATACCATACCGCAATGAGCTCCTGAACGCACTCCTTGATACTTTAAACATGTGATTTCCTCAGATTCAAGAGTAAAGCATACTGAATTGATACGTCGGAGGCACGCTTCCCACATTTTTAACTGAACGCTCGAAAATGAACCACTCTGGCATGGTACTCATTGGGTTGGCACGTACGGTATGGTACGGTTTGCTTCCAAAAGAACTACAACAGGCCCTGATGCTATGCTACTGCTTTGAAAAGTGAGTACTTACTATGCACGGTGAGGTTAGCGCTGGCTGTGACAGGGGCGAAGCCGGACCCGGTGAGAACGGCCTGGCATGAGTAGACGCCCGCATCTGACTCTATCGCTGCCACGATCTTGAACATCATGGAATTCTCCGTCTGAGGTACCCCATCCTTGGTCCAGGTGATCACAAGATCTTCAGCTGGTCTATATGTGACAAATAATCAACAAGAAATACCATTTAACCCTATCTAGGCCGGAGGGGGGGGGGGTAGGGGGGGGGGCTGGGAGGCCCCCCCCGATGACGTTTCGCACAATAAGTTCGCAACGCGAAAAGCTTTCGCCGTGATGTTGCATGACTTTTTTCCTCCGAGTCGCCCGCATCTTTTAAGACCAAATTTGCGACGCCCAGGTATGCGGTTCCGAAGATAAAAATGTGATTTTGTGTACAATGTCAATACAAATTGTGTTTTCAGCCAAATATCGTAAATGTATTATTATCTTTGCTTTTACTGATTACAATTACTTAATTCTATGCTGTTTATGATCGCAATAAGTGTCACCGACAAATTTCATCGAAAAAAAAGAAAACAAAAGGTCGAAAAAACAAAGAAATTGAAAAACAATAAAATACATAAGAAATTCATCTGATATCGCAATTTTTTTATAGACATTTGCTAAGAACACCACAAAGGGTTTCTACACCAAAAATTAGCACATTTGGAGATTTATTTAGTGAGTTAGAGCAAAAAGTATGATTTCACATATTAATTATGCATAATATAGCATAATTAACTAAAAACAATTTTCATGAAAAAAATTACAATACAATTTTGTAGATTAAGTTGTGGGCAACGTGCGTCTGTTTTGCACGCCTAAAATCTAACACTGCAAATACACTGATCTATAGAAGACAATGTTACTTAAAAACGTTTAGCAAAAGTGTTGGAGATAGAAATGTAGTTTATGTGGAATTATAGTACATGTAACCGTTAGACTTTGATTTGAGTTTTTTTGTCTCTAGTGACAAAATCTCAACTAGTCTATTTTAGACAGTCTCGTTTTATCTCCATGAACAGTGCCAATGGGAGCGATAATAGGTTTGTGCGCATAGATGACCTTGCATTCCTTTGTGCCTGACAGTGGCAACACTGGATCAACCGTCTGGTAGTACGTTAATATAATACTGTATACGTGGTAATTTTTCGCGGTGGTTTTATTTTCGCAAATTTCGCAAGTCAGTTATCGCGAAAATTTCCACTTTGTTTCATGTCTATTCACACTTATGAAAGCACCACTAAAATCATGAAAATTAGCAGTTGTGAATTTTGAAATTTAGTCCAAAATCGCGAAAATATCTCTACACGAAAATATTGGCGTATACAGTAATAGGCCTGACATATAGCATACTACGTAAGTAAGATTTGGAACAGTGTGCCTAGAACACACACTACACAACTATTGTTTTTTGCCCATTATTCAAAATCTAGGTAATTTCTGATCTTGATTTCACAAGCCAATGTCCAGTGTTTTCTATATAAATTCCTGAAGAACCCTTTTAAAGACACTATATATAACACTATGGAGGCCCCATTTAAAAAATTGTCAAACTATGCTATCTTATATATCTGACAGTGTTTGGATAGACAAATAAACACCAAAGAACACAAAACTTCAGACAGTTATGCAGTCACTCGTAAAATATGTACAGATAAAAAATCGGCAGATGAATAGAATCTCGGCTGATAGAAAATTCTGCCACATAGCAATCTATGGGGGAAACTGGAATGGTCAGTCAATGATTTTCACTTTTTATATGCACTTAATGATCGTTTCGGACTGCAATTTTTTCAGGGCTTCATTTTTAGACCTTATCAAAGACACTGGTAGCATGATGAATCATGTAGCTCAGATTTTTTAAACTGGAAACATTGTTATATGATGCCTTTAAGTGAACCCCTTTCTTGAAATCAACAGGCCGAAAGTTTCATTTGCCATAATGTCGAACATGCCAAAAGCTGTAAGGCTAGACTAGTGGTTTATATCGTCTCTGTACACTGCTAAGCAACCATAGCCCTCACACGCCACGGGCACCAATTTCGCTCTCGCTCATTGCCCGCACCCAAATATCAGACTGCCACATTAGTCTAGTGCCGCCCCATCTCACTCCCTGGGGCAGTTTTCCTAAGCCCGAGGCTCTGCCATGCTAGGCTGCCCCTCCCAGCCCCCAGCCCCCTTCAATTACATATCACAATCATAGACCCCTCTTCATCTCGCCTCTCTCAGGTACCCATTTATACTCCTGGGTGGAGAACAGCAAAGCAGATTAAAAATGTCTTGCTGAAGGACATTACAATGCCAGGCGGACTCTAGATTGTCAGGCACGCGCCTTACCAATCTCGCCACAGCACCTCTACAACAGGCCTGAAATTTCATAAAGTATGTCAAATATGTACTCATTGGCATGTGTGTGTATGAATACACCTGTCTATGTATGAGTATGTCTCTGCATCTGTATAATTACATTTTAAGTCAATTTTATTTCTGCCAAGATGCTCTCTATGCTAGGTGAAAAATCATTTTCAACTGCTGATCCTTAACTTCAGAATCAGATACCCCAAAATTTCCAAACTCAGTATTCCTTCAGTTTCTTCAAACAACTCAAGTCTCATCTGTTCAATTATGACAGCACATTTGAACAAGTACTTAGGAAAATGTGTTATACATGTATAGGCATAATTTAAAAACCCATATTTTTTTGTTCGAAATAGAAATCCTCCGAAAATTCATTTTGCCCAATTGATCGTGGGCCCGGCAGCCACTGAGCAACGCCAGATCGACATTGCTCTATCCCTTAAATTGTTGAATGCCAAACAATGTAGCAGCAACTCCCATTTTTTTAACGTCTTTTGGTCTGACGCGGCCGGGATTGAACGGGCTTGAACTCCCGACCTCCTGGTTGTGAGGCTGACGCTCTACTAACTGAGCCCACACACCTATATAATATCAAAATTATCAATATCACCATCATCATCATCATCATCATCATCTCATCATCATCCTCATCATTATCATCATCGTCATCATCATTGTGATCATCATCTTCATCATTATCATCATCATCATCGTCGTCATCATTATCATTATCAATATTACTTACATAGCATTGATTATACATTCCATGTTAGTGGTTTCTCCGAATTTGACGATTGTGTCAGTGGGAGGGACTACAATGGTGGGCTGGATAGTAGCAGGTGGAGTACCTGTCAATGGACGAACAAAAAAAATATGGTGATTTGCAAGAAAACTTCAATGATCAATTTGTAAAAGTATCATCAGTTGGAATTAATCAAATTGGCATGAATAAAATAAACTTCCAAACAACTTGGAAGTTACAGATCAGCTGAGGACTAAGTCAGGGCTTGACACTAGCACTTGCCCCCTTGCCCAGGGCAAGTAAAATTTTATGTTGGGCAAGTAAAATCTCAAAATATTAAAATTTACTTGCCCAATTGGGCAAGTAAAATTTTGATCATGAAATGAGCAAAAGATAAAAATCTTACCAAAAATGAACAAAATGTGTCTAAATTTTGCATTCAGTTAACTTAAATACCAAATTTCATCATTATTTTGTTCATTACACTCAATTTTATGACTCTTTAAATTCATAAATTACACCTTTCGCAAGCTCCAGAGGTAAAATAAAAAACGTCCAATTTCTGTGAAAGGGTCTTGTTGGTTAGTTAGAAATCATTTTTAATGTTTTTGATTTACGGGCAAGTAATTTTTCATTCGGGCATGTAAAAATCTGAAAGTGATAATTTTACTTGCCCCAAGGGCAAGTAGGAAAAAAAGTTAGTGTGGAGCCCTGACTAAGTCAGTTCACAGTTTCAATTTGTGCATGTGCAGTGCATATGCAAATAAAGTGAACCATAATCTTCAATCTTCAACGTTTAACTCTTTACACCGTGAATTTATTCTGAGGGGATAATAATGACAATTGTTCTTTTTATATTTTTTTTTTATATTTGCTTTCCTTATTGCAGTATTGACAATGATAATTTTTCTACAGATGTTACTTTAGAACACTAGCTACTTTTTAGTGTCTTCTGCACAAAGACAAAGGAGAAAAATGATAAATACAATTATTCCATTACTTGTACAACTGCGAACAGATGTAACATTCATGTGCAAAGGGTTAATAAAGATTAGCAAACATACCTTGCACCGTCAGTGCGATATTAGGACTATACTGCAATGGAGGATACATAGCGTTGGTGGCCTTGCATGAATATTGGCCAGCATCTTCACTTGTCGTGTTTAGAATGACCAGGCGGTTACTGACGGTCATTTTCAGACGACTGTCACCTTTGACTATGTCCACACCGTTCTGTCGCCATCTGATGACCGGAGTCGGGTAGCTATCTGTAAATTCAAACAAAATATAGCATGTTAGTCAGTTAGTGTATTCTGCTTTGAGGTGGATATTCCTGAATCTCCAGTTCTCCCACTAAAGATGCATTTTCCCCTGCTTTGTAGTGGGCTTGAAACTGTCAAGCACTTGCCTGCTTGCCCAGGGCAAGTAAAATTTCATGTCAGAGGCTCTCATGTTTGTTAAGGGCAGTGACATGATTGGGAGAAATAAAAAAATGCCTGTTGAACCAGACTGGTTGACATAGCCCACCATAGTAGCCTGGTTCAATAAGCGGTAAAAGTCCAAGTACAGTTTTGGCCAACGGACGGACGGACGGAAGGACGCTTCTACTAGCAACAGTATGCTTGTGAGACTTTTGTCTTGTGTGTCTAAAAAAGTGGGTGTCTTGTGTGTCTTTTCATTTTTTCCTTTTAAAGACTACTTCTGTGTCTTAATTACCAACTTACTGTGCGTTTATTTTCATGTATGACATATCCTTGTGTGTCGTATTAGGCTTGTGTGTCTAGCCACACAAGCAGTTGGGCACAGCTTCCTAGATGTCAACTGTAGATGGCATTATTTCGTTTTCTACTTGGACACAAAATTTGGACGAATTATTTTGGGACTTTTTTTTTACATTTTCCTTGTGTGGCTAAATCTTAGTAGATCAGAAATGACAATTCAGACATCTTAGGAACTAAATGTGATAGTTTTTAATACGACACACAAGGATACATCATACATGAAAATAAACACACAAGGACACCGTCGCAAACACGGACGGATGGACGGACGGAAGGACGCTACCACGGACGCTCGGACGGACAACCCGAATACATGATGCCTCCGGCAACTACTTTGCGGGGGCATAAAAATGGGAGGGTTTCAGGGACATTGATAATCTAAAACACTCAATTGCAAAGAAATTCATTTTTTACCATTTACCAAAAAACTATACTTGGGCTTTAAAACTGTCTCCCAGATCTGGGATTATTCCTTAAGTAAACTGTCAGTTTGTTGTTCATCACTGCAGTCTTTATTCAGGACAAAAGACATTAATAGGTAAAATATTTCTGCACCGATGTCAAAGTCCAAGAACATTTGTCAATGAATAAACTAATCTTTTTGAACTGACAGTGTTTGCTAGATGGGGCATTCCTCTTGTAATACATACAGTACATGTAGTTGTACATAATACTTGTACATATGCTAATCTGTACGAAATGTTGTTGGAAATTGTTGGAATGATATAAAAGTGAATTAATTTCTTCAGATTTTACACTACATTTTACAATTGCAAAAAAGGTGTGCCTTCTAGTATGCATCTACAAAGCCAATTACCAAGCAAAATCATGAACAGTTGTTTTAGAGCATATATACAGTAGCTATATATACTTGTACACTGGGTGAGCTTCAAAAAAAGGGGGAACCAGAATTAATCTCCAACTTTTTAACCACTTTAACTCTCATCGGACTGACTGATTTTCAGTTTGAACAGAAAACAGACACAGAAAGCCAAATAACTCCTCACATCTGGGAGAAGATAACAGTTACATGGTAGGGCTGTCAGATGCGGCACATGTTTCAAGTACTACATCCTGACCAGAAATGTTTAGAATACCTGGGAAGTCGTTAATATCAAATTTACCCATCTCCGGTAAGATGGCCCGATGATATTTATTACTGCGATTGAACTTCACTCACAACACAAATAAGCCGTGCGCAACGACAGAGATGATAAAAGCATCATGTCAATGACTGGAACCTATCAAGATGGAAGGTAAGGGGGGTAGAGAGGAGTGGGAGGGGGGTCAGAGATGGACTGAAAAGAGTGACAGTCAGTTACTCATACACACAGTAGTACTAAATGTCAGCAATTGAGGGAGTTTAATTTGTATATGTAATTCAATGTAAAACATCTTTGATTCTAAGGGACATTGCTCCTTGTGTTTTTTGGATACTTTGATGCTGATTTTGGACATGTTAAAAGTTTAATTTATATTGCATAAAGCAAGTGGACGATTACGATTTGCACCTAGTTCGGGTGAAATTTGACATTTTGGACACTTTACATCCACGTCCTGTGGAAACATTTCATGTAACACATGATTACTTATAAATATTCAAATGCTACTTTTAAGGAAATCGGCAGAATGACTAGATTTTGCGATATGATATTCATTTAGAGCATCACTGAATATACATATAAACACACAGACACACATAAATTGTAAACACACAATACAGGCAAATGGGCACACACACACACACATAATATAGGCCTACTGTATGAAGGACTGCCAATACATGTAATTATAGTTAGGGCATGATTTTAAAGTGGAATGAAACCCACACATCTTCCTGCATTGAGAGAATACAGGACAATACAAGAAGGAAATTAGTGAAAGTTTGAACGAAGTTGGTTGAATGGATCGAGTTATGATATTTCAAAATTCATTTTATCCTTGTTATAGGCATGGCCCTGGGAAGTGCTGAAGCACCCCCAGAAATTTTTCAGGGTGTGCAGGACCCCCTGCCAAAAGAGGTGTATGTCTATTTTTCTTCAAATTTGGTCGTTGAGCAACTTTTCAGCTGTTGATTTGGCCGTGAAAAAATTTTTGGCTGCGAAAAATTTTTATTGGCGGCGGAAACTTTTCAGCTGTCCTACAACAGATTTATCTTGTTCATCACAAATCTGTTTTTCAACTCAGGCGATAAATCGTGTTATCGAGGATGTTTTTTCCACGATAATCGAATGAGGTTTAGATCACATTTCACCACCTCTATTAGCAACTCTATCAAATGTTCACAAGAAAGTGTGAAGAACTCTCCATTGGTTTTGTACACAATTTTTCATGTATTCTCATTTTTTATCAAATATCCAATTTGCTCTTGCTTGGTGTACAAGTATGTCCTTGCAAAACTGATTTTCCATGTTTTTTGAAAGAATTAAGTTACTTTGTCAACTTACACTTTAGAAAACTTCAAATTTGTGAAAATTTGTGTACAAGTAGAGTTGCCAATTTAAGCATCCTCCATAACAAGGAATAAATAAACTTTGAACAATCATAACTCTTGAACCATTTAGCTAAATTTACTCAAACCTTCACTATTTTGCCTCTTTTATTGTTCTGTATACTCTGAATTCAGGAAGATGTGTGTGTTTCATTTCCCATTAAGTTGTCGCTCGAGGTACATAGCACAGGGCAGCAGTGTTGTATCCGAGGCCGGCTCACCCGAGGACAAGGACGAGGCCAAGGATTGTGTCCGAGGCCGAGGACGTGGCCGAGGATTAACCTCCGTCCTCAAGGACTAGGCCGAGGACGATTTTGCGGCCTCGGTCTCGAGACCCACAACACTGGTACACACACACACACACACACACACACCAGCCTAAACACAGACACACAAAGCAACTCCACAATCCAACAGTACACAATCACATCCCTCCACACATACATACAAACACACCAACAGACAGTCTTACACAGCTGCACACACAATATGCCTGATCTTCAGATCTTGTATATGTGTAGTGTTGCCAAATTATCGTAGCAACAATTGCCAGGGGATTGTTATTTTAATTTTTCACTTTCACAATCAATAAATCAAATAAAAATAAGAATAAAACAAAACTAAATGTTGATTTTATTTATTTTGAAGACACTCTTTACAAAACATGTTGACCGTAAATTTTAAAATGAGAATACCAAGGGAAACGTGATGGCGTACGCGCAAAACATTTTTTTTTTACAATACTAGTATTGCATGCGCACATGCATTGCAAAGTCTCCGTCACGTCATGGTCAATGCAGCTGTGCTGCATGAATTGGCTTTGACACCAAGAACAAAATAGAAAGACAAAAGAAAGTAACAAAGAAGGGCATACACATACAGGTGGATGGGCGTACTCGACAGTTGACTCTCACACCCTCTTTCTCCCTCCCTCTCTCTATAAGTTTCAATAATATTTTACTTTTGAGAAACTGACAACATTCGGCATTTGCACTTCCTAAAATTCTCCCGGCCTCGACCCGGCCTTGACCTGAGGATTGTGTCCGAGGCCGAGGACAAGGCCAAGGATTAACCTCTGTCCTCGAGGACGAGGCCGAGGACGATTTTGCGGCCTTGGCCTCCAGACCCACAACACTGCAGGGCAGACATTATCAGTGACTTACCGTATGGGGGACATGTCAGTATTGTGGCATCCCCTGCAGTTGCTGTGGCAGACTGGTCATTCCCAGTGTACGGCTCAAAATCTAGAAAATGGAAAACACATTTCAGGTAAAAAAACACATTTTAGTCATGACAGCATACATTGTAGAGGAAAACTAGATGCCTCTTTCTTTATCACTGGGTTATAGATTCAATACCCCACTTGAGTCTAGTTTGCAGGCACAAACCCTTGTCAGTTGTGGTGCGCAGTATTAGTTTTTGAACGTTCAACGTAAAATTAGAAAAAAAAGGTAGATGGATACACAAGTTTCCAAAAATCATATACTATAGTTTCAGTTTTGGGCTATGAAGAATTATATGAAAAATAACACTTTCTTTTACAGACCTCCCCCCCCCCCAAGAAAGGACCTAAGTTTGTGCATTGTCTTCACAGGTTTACGTCCAATGAAAATTAGAGAATTTTATCCCATTCTCTAGCAGTTTCAGGCACAGCGTAGCACTCCAATTTGCATATCATTATCGCCCCGCATATTTTGAATTTCCAACGAACTTCTACGGAGGTCCGCACATGAGGTCAGAAAGAGTCAAAATCTTTACCTTCGCATTGCATCGTTTTGCCAGCGAGTTATGAACTGAAACTTCCCAGGCTATCTAAGATTTCCATGAAATTGATATCATTGCCAAAATTATGAAATTTGATGAATTAGAACTTGAGATATAAACATATTTACAATGTAAATACAAGTCTACAAAAACAAGCTGTCTGTTTTTGTTTGACACAGTGGTGGACCAACACAAGGCAACACAAGACTTCATTACCATATTGAGAAAGGTTCCATTCATACATAGGGAAAGTTTCAGCTGGGTCATGCCAGTAGATTTTGAGATATCGTGTGTTTTCTATAGGAATTGATATGGCAAATTTTGGCCAGAGAACACGGTAATACACACTGTACGCATGCTGTACGCATGCGCAGATTCTTTCCTTGCTCGCGCTGACTTGAGTCGAGTGAGCGACATGTGCAACCTTAACAGTCAGCTGTCAGCCAGTGCGAACAATACCGTGCTGGCCTCCATAGATATACACACCGCGGCGCGCCGGGAGGAAATATGTGAAAAACAATGTGTGGGACTGATTCCATTTTGCGTAGTTTTAATTTTTATCGACGGCATAGGGACATTGAAGTAAGATATTTTATGACAGGGGAGCCAGAGATAATGCTGTGAAATGACATTTCAGCCGAAGAAGGTACGATAAATTTCCTTTCTGCTCATGGTATTTGCATTTCGAGCATGGCAGAATAAATGGGTGAATTTTACCACAGTTTCTTGTCCTACTTTTTCCGTTTTGAAGGTAAATTTCTTCCGTAAAATTTCACATTTTAAAATCATCTAATAGTCTGTTTACACACATGTTTGTATCAGAAATCTATCACACTCCAACATTCCTTACATGTGGAATCAGTATTTTGTGTTTTGAAGGAGATTTTAGCTTCGAAATTTGTTTACCTTTTTTCGCATCGGTTGGTACACACTTGTTGATTTTATGCAAATGAAGTGCACTCGTCAATGATAAAACCTGCGATAATTGTAGCGCTGCGCTGTGCCTGGTTTGGCTCACACAAGATGTTTACTTTATGCAAATTAGGCAGCACTGACGAAAACTTTTTGCAAGTTAATTAATAGCACAATTAGTGAATTGCATTTAGATATAAAAGATTCTCACTTACATGCAACTGTTACAACGGCTCCCTGGCTCAAAACCGTTCCGACATTGTTCTGCGCCGTACACCTATAGATGCCCGTATCTGTCCTCGAAATGCTGGGAATATAATACACGTGTGCGTCAGTCGAGGTGGGTCCTACGGCGGTTCCGTTGATCCGCCACTGGTACACAACTTGATTTCCAACTGAGGCGTAACATGATAATGTGGCCAGGTTCCCCTTCGGCATGATACCACCCTGGGGCTGTTGGGTTATCATTGGAGCAGTATCTGAAGAAAAGAATAAGGGTAGAAATGAACATGTTACTTGTAAATTACATCACCTTTTTTCTCCTCAAAAATGGTTAGTGACATGATTAGGAACACTTGAAAATGCCTCAAGAACCAAATGGGTAGAAATATATACCAACTATACACTAGAAGGAGTGGATCTCTCACCTGGGAGGATTTGTCTGTAATTTGTTTACTTAAAGACACTATATAAGACTGTGGAAGACCCATTTAAAAAATTGTCGAACTTTGCTATCTGACATATCTGACAGTGTTTGAATGGACAAATAAACACCCTAGAACACAAAAGTTTGGACAGTTTTGCTGTCATTAGTACAATATATGCAGATACAAATTGGCACATTAATTTTATATCGGGCGATAGGAAATTCTGCAACACAGCAGTCTATGGAGAAAAGCTGGAATGGTCTCTCAATGATTTTCACTTTTTTAAAGCACTTAATTATTGTTTTACACTGCAATTTTTTCACGGCTTCATTTTTAGACTGTATCAAAGACACTAGTAGCATGGGGAATCATGTAGCTCAGATTTTTTAAACTGGAAACATTGTTATACAGTGCCTTTAAGGAGAATCAAGCATGAACATAGGAGTATCTTAATTTTTTCCGGGGACGATAAAAATAAGCCCCATAGAGAGCCACACAGCAGTTTGCCGTGCTACGGGTGATATTGACATTGTTTATTTTAGAATGAGTCAACGTTTGACTACAAGATTTTCACAGGAGAATCCTTGCATAGTTCACTTAATTCTAGAGTAGTTTCAGCCCAAGTTGAGGACTACCCCCAATCATGTC
>JZLH01S0124627.1:88328-101674 GCA_001188425.1 Eucidaris tribuloides
CAATTTGCACAGCTTATACAAGTCATGTAGACCTATGTAATTTTCATATTCGCTTTATGGTGTATATTTTGGGTGGCATACATTGTAGTCAATACACCATACATTTCACATTAACCCATTGGGAGACAATTTGATTTCAATATAACAACCATACTGTAGACCCCAGCCTGAGATATCTCATTCTTAGTCTCTAACCGATCGGTTAAAGTCACAGGCTATAAACTATGTGTATGACCACAGTTTTAAAAGATGTGAGTTACATAATCCTCCATACTCTAAGTGTCTTTGATAAGGTCTAAAAATGAAGCCCTGAAAAAAATTGCATTTCAAAATGATTATTTAGTGCTGTTGTAAGTTGACCGGATTCACCTGCCCATTTCCTCCCATAGAATCACCGTGTGTAGATCTAGGCTATTTTGTACTCGGCCAGAGTACTGATTGTTTATTCATTCATATCTTGCCATTGGCAGCATAAATTTCCAAACTTTTATATCCTAGGGTATTTATTTGTCCATTCAAACACTACTCTGTAGCTCAGATAGCAAAGTTTGACATTTTTTTTTTAATTGGAAGGTCCACAATGTTAGCCGGTGTCGTTCAGGTATTTTTGTAAATTATACAGGTGACCAACCATTCATATACAACAGAGGTCAATGACACAGTTTCTATATGTTCCCTAATTTCAGAGAAAGCGAGTGGCAATGGTACTACCTAAACAATACAAAACTTAGCACTGTACAGTGCAGATGTATAAAGTGTACCAGATGGTAACAAGCACTTGAAAAAACAATAAAACAAAATGTATCCGTACAGTATATAGATGTCAACTTGTGCTTCTGATGTTGACACATTATGCAAAATAAAACAACGAAAACAAAATTAACATGAAAGAGGATGAGCATATATTTGTTTGTGTTGGTTTCATCTTGTGTATTGCTAAATTTTAGAAATATTGAAAATACAACATATATTTTTAGTAAACTGCACCTTCACTGGATATTTTCAAGAGACTCTTGAAACATACTCATTCAAGTCGTTGTGTAAACCACTGTGAAACCAATTGTGTAAAGAGTGCTATATATAAAGTGAACATATAAACTGTTTTGACAAATAATACCTGGATTAAAAAAAATGCAAATACAGCTACATGTATTTTTATAATTTTCATGAGGAAAAAAATCAACAAATATGTGCACTTACAAAATTATTGACACAGCTGTTACATACATAGATAAGTGCACAAGAATGCACACTTCAATTTTAAAGACTAGATTGATGTCGTAGCTGGTTCCAGTCGCTAAATTATGCAGACATACACTGAAAGTCTGGCTATACCATCTATTTCTGTTACAGCAGATTTAATCATCTCTGGCCGTGTCTTTATTAATTACCATCATCATCAACTTGAGGAGAAGTAGCAGAACTGCCTTCACTCACTTTCGTATCAGATTCAATTTGATCATCAATTAAGCTGAGATGATCACCTATCTTCACTGGCCACAAACCTACTGCAGATGCATACAGACATATGAATTTGGGCCTGAAAGTCTGCTATAATTTAGACTGAAAAAAAAAATAATAATAATCATGCTTAACAAGGATGCTGTATGTATCAATCATCCAAAATTAATTTCTTACAACATAAAATCAAAAGAGAAAAGAACAATGAACTATTTTCCATAATATTCATCATGATTATTTTCTTGATGTTTTGTTTTTGTTTTTGTTCTGTTTTGTCTTGGTGGAATAAGAGTAAGGTTATTTGCATTCTAGAATCTAACATCTTCCATGCATTGCTAATTTCAAGATATGCTTTAAACCCTGTACATACTAAATAAAATTCCCCCCCCAAAAAAATAATGATAATAATGATTTTATACATACAGTGTTCACAATCAACAGTAGCGTGCTAGCCAATGGCTAGAAAAATCAGTGGGGGAGGGGGGGGGGGGGCGTAGCCAAAAATTTAAAGTGAACTAGTCCACATGGCTAGCCAAAATATTACTTTAATGTCGTATGAAACAATCTGAAAAATATTCAATTTTGGGGGGCGGGCTAGTCAGAATACTGGCGGACTACCCCAAATCAAAGCTTACTAGAGTTAAGATAAAATGGTCAGATTTTAAAACTACTCACTGTAATTACTCAAAAGTACATGTAATGACAGTAATAAGTATCTCAGATACTTACTGTATATAAACACTTGAGAGTCAGACAATAGTATTGATGGTTTTCTGTAGTGTATCATAATACAGTGCAGTACATTGTACTTTATGGCCAATTTGTACATGTATATTCTTGTCAAATAATGGGCAAAAAGTATATCACATGACATTTGAATCCAACCATTTGCAATGAACTTTACATGTGTGCAATGTTGCACGTATGTGCCGTCAATTATTACCAGTCATTGTACAAAGTACCGTAATGTGTACTACTAAACAACTGGAGTGCAATATTTACCAGAGTGTGGTTTACCAATATACTAAAACATGTGTGAACATTGTTCATTTACACGTAGTATACTGTACTGTCAGTTTTGTGCATACAATTTAAGCTACGGTACAAATGAGAGCTCAGCCTACAGGAGTGTATGTTCAATCATGTAGTGACGGCTTCCGCTCAGCGCAATCCAAGTAGTTTTTTTGGGGGGGGGGGTATGGGTTTGTTTCTGTTTTGGTGAGAAAACAGACTGTTTCAGTGATGACTACTCAGGAGCTTAGTTGATTATTCTTTTCTTCTTTGAAAAAAAAACACGTATGGTCTGTATGTACCATCCAGACAGTCTGGCAGTCTGTTAAGGATATTAATAACATACATGTACATGTATATGTTTTGGTCTTGTAAGTTTGATATGTTGCCAAATAAAATAAATAAAATGGATACTGATACAGCCACACACAAAGAAGCCACCATTGTAATCTGTTGATTGCCACCATTATTCTGCATTATTACCATACAAAACATTACATCATAATCTATATTTGACTGAAAATCATGGCTGTTGCCCACAAACAGACACAGCAATTAGCAGAATTGAATTTCACTTTTGCCAGCCAAGATCAGGAGTCATTCAACCAACAACAAACCTGATATAACAATGAGTTGGATATACTGTAAAGAATTATAATTCGTCCATTGTCCGGCAGAAGGGCTTTAATGGTAAATTTTCTCTGATGTGAGAAATATTGCCTTATTTGATATTTGGACTTGGCAGACTGAACGAAGGGTCTAAAAATATCACACTACTTCGATATTTATTCATGAGAAAAAAAATGGTTGTCAAGTTAGAGACGATTTAGTGTTAAGGCCCTTCTGCCGGACAACCGATGATATTATCTAGCACAGGGACAAGGCCAACCAGGGTCCTTTAGTCTGGTATTATAGGACAGCCCTTGGACGATGGCCTAGATTTAGATCCATTGAGGAAGAGACAGGCGGTGGCTCCGTTCAATGAACTTTAATCAATGTATTGTGGAGCTGTACATTAGAACAATACTGCCATAGTGCAGCACTACAATAGCACAACGTACTGCTCTGATGTTCAAAATTAGACGGATATACATGTAACACAGTTGTTGTGTGATGCTTACATGTATGTACAGCCTCAGGTTCGTGCATATTGTGTAGCATATAACCATCCTTTCTAATAATGACATCACTGTTTACTTAGGCCAATATTAGTATTTATGTTCAATTCATACTGTAATTGTCACAAGAACAAAGACTTGCCAGTATTTAGAAAAATGGGAATAATACAGTTGATCATTGTACATGTACACATTAATGTGATAAAAATCTAAATGTTAAGGGTTTTTCAATAATAAAAATGATATTACAAACACGAAAACAACACATCGTGATTGTAGGGCTATAGGTACATGTATTGTTATGTTAAATAGTATTTATCATGACAAAGGTCAAATTGAAAAAAAAAAAAAACTTGTTTAAAAAGTGCCTTGGTTCACCATTTCTTACGAGCCAATATCAACAGCAAAAGTCTTAAAGACAATTTTCAAAACACTTGTTTTCTTCATTCCATTTGTATACCAGTAGGATCAATGCTTATACAAAACAAAATCATGCATATCACATCATTGTGCAGGAAGGACGCCTGACAACATAGTCAATCGAACTGATGAAGGGTAAGAGAGAGTACACTCGAAAACAAATCTAGATGCAAGATTTGTGGTGAAGCCACTTTCCCAAATCCACTGACTGCTATCAAATATCACGGTGGTTTGCAATTTTAAAACAATTATAATCCAATCGGGCAGACATTCTGTCAAACTTTCCATTCTAACTTGACATGCTACCTCCTGCAATTACACACATGTGAAAACATCAACCATGTCATTTTCAAGGGCGTACGATGTACATTTCACAGTCAATTTCATACCAATCATTAAAGGCGAATGAAACCCAGACATCTAATATGTGCTTTCAAAGAATACAGAATAAAGGAAATAAAATTGGGAAGGTTTGAGCATATTTGAATGAACCAATCAAGCATTACAAATGTTTGAAGTTTCTTTTGTTCTTATACAGTAATGGGGGAGTCTTAACTTTTAAAGGGAGGAGCCAGCAACTAACAGGCATAAGTTTAAGAAAAAATTTGAGTTCTTGTCAACCAATCAGATAGCCCACGCACAGGTCTGCAGCTAACAATGCGTGACCGATGCATGCCACCCGACGTGTGTTAGTCGCGCCATGGTAATAATGTATGCACTGTTTGAATCGATAAGCTCCTCCCCCTGTAGCTGTTTCTGCAGGTTTTATCCTAGGATAAAACTTGCAAAGACGTAAAATAAATACAAATTAAGTAATTTATAGAACCTTGCTGAGTGTGAGTATCACTTAGTACCCCTTATTTAGGGTGTCTTTATCACCATGTAACATAATTCTCACAATACTTACAATGTATTCTTTTTTCTTAACTTATGCCTGTTAGTTGCTGGCTCCTTCTCCCTTTAAAGCACAAGTTTATTATGGCAATTTGAAGGCTTTATGCCTAACAGATTCTGAATGTTTTTCATTTCCTTTAAATTAATTAAATTAAAAATCTCATTTTTTTCCCCATTTTTCATTAAAAATCCAATTTCATCTTTCGTGTTGTTTTAGGTAAGAAACAACAAAAAATGAAAAAAAAAATGATTCTGCAGAAAAACATATACGTTTTTCTGAAGGAATGGGCTCAGTTCTCAATTGATATCTGACAAAAAAAGTATTAAAACGTGAAAATGGTGAGTTCTACGCACTCCCATCATACACTGACTTTGCTATTCTTGGACTGTACACAACAAGTACCACTGAGCAACTCCGTGCTCAGACATCATAAAAAGATGAATTTATTTGTCCCTGGATCAAATATGCAGTTTACATTTATTGGCACGCATCTGTAAAATTGTATTACAGTGCATTGTCACGCAAGAGGTCCACCAGTCGTACACATGTAGCAATATTAATTGACCAGATGTGTATACCCAGCCATGTGGCTAGATACTATCATACCACCAATGCATATTTCTGGTAGCATATTGATATCATATACCATGCCAAGCTACAGGGGGATCTGCTTGTCTGCGATTCAGACTCTGAATTGCAAGTGATTGGACTTCGGCTCCTGAGGTGTGTCAGCGCACCAACTTTTAGAATAGCAAGTGAATTTCGGCAAGGCTGCAGCCAGAAAAGGCATGCATACATTGTAAATCTAATTGTACAACATACCAAGCACTGAACATGTAGATAGGCCTATGATGTACACATTGCAAATGTGGGTCTATTTTGCAGACTAGGCAGCTGCAATGGATGCTTGAACAGTACATGTTCATCATAGTTTACTACCATCTGTTACACATTATTAATATCCTTTACAGCACATTAACAAAATGTATTTGATTTTCATATTTTGTTTTCACATACATACTTGTATACAGACTGTAAATTGTTTCTTGCGACATAAATTATATCATGACAGACATGACTTGAACATATTTTAATGGATGACAAATTTAGTAAGCATAATTTCATTTAAACTGCAAAGTCACTGAATACATGGTTTGTTTATATACCTTACACATTGTAATACCGAATTTATATAATTAGTATTCATTTTTTTGTGATTTATTCATACTGATAGACTTACTAATATTTTGACCAATTAAAGACTAATCCTGATTATGCTCAGGCTGGGGTCTATGAGGAGTGTGAAAATCAAATCATCTTCAATTGGATAAAAACTATTTTAAGAAACCGTTATTTAATCATTTGTCCGGAACTACACGTAAAACAAATCACTGACAATAAGATGCGCATTAATATTCTGTTTGCCCGTAAAATCACAAGGACACCATGAAGTTTATGTCGTTACTGTTACACTAAATATCATGCAAGTTTATTTCATGGAAAATGTGTAAAATTGCTTGTGTCTCACATATACATGTAGCATCTCAAACACAATTCACCACAACTCGAGCAGTGTATGCCACGAATGGCTCTTTAAAGACACTATATAACACTGTGGAAGACCCGTTTAAAAAATTGTCGAACTTTGCTATCTGACATATCTGACAGTGTTTGAATGGACAAATAAACACCAAAGAACACAAAAGTTTGGACAGTTTGCTGTCACTAGTACAATATGTGCAGATACATTAATTTTATATGGGCGATTAGAAATTCTGGCAACAGGGCAGTTCTATGGAGACAAGCTGTGAATGGTCTCCAATGATTTTCACATTTTTTAAAGCACAATTAAGCAATTGATTTATACACCCTGCAATATTTTTCATGAGCGCCATGTTTAGAATATCAAAGACACTAGTAGTATGGGGAATCATGTAGCTCAGATTTTTTAAACTGGAAACATTGTTATACAATGCCTTTAACCTTAATTCATGTTTTATCAAACATTTATGCTAATGGTATGCGTACAGTTGTGCACACAGTAGGGCCGCTCTGCAATGTCAAAGAGATTCCATGGGGTACTGTTTCACAAAAATGCACTTGAAATTTGACCCGGCCAGATAGTTGGTCAGCAGAGCACCCGAAACCCTTTGCATAATGTGGCTTGCAAAGTTTGGTGATAGCTTCTGTCACAACTTGAGTAACAGCATCTAATTGCTTATACTGTGGCATAACCAGGCTATTTTTAATGGGGGCACAAATGATTTTTTTTTTTGGGGGGGGGGCAAAGTAGCACAGTTTAGGGTACAAATACGTAGGAGTGTCAAGTCACTATGGTCATTTTTTGTATGTGGGTTGGGGGGAGGGAATACCAGGGGTAAATGGTAATTTGAACGAGAACATGACAGTTACCATGCCTCTATCCTAGGAACAGTGATTTTCCGCGATAACAGAAAATGGACGGAATTTCCGGAAATCACAATTTGAAACGGAAAATGAGCTTTCAAACGGAAAATCATGGAAAACCTCTTTTTTCTCCAAACTTTTCTTTTTGAAAGGAAAAAACACAAAACTCAGAACAAAAATTAGAAAAAGTTGACACAAAAACACGGAAACAGCAAGAAATATTTGTTTCAAGTTTTATGTAAACGGAATTGTCAATTTTTTTCATGTATACAAAGTCTATGGTACAACGGAATTTCCATTTTTCAGACAAGTTGAAACGGAAAAGGCCTTTTCTTGAAACGGAAAATCACTGTCCCTACTATCCCCCCCCCCCAACTCCCAATGGCTACACCTGAGCTCATGTATGAAGTTTAATTGTTCCTAGCACACGGTGTACAGAGGTGAGGAAAAGAGTAAAGGAAACATTAACAAACAGAACCAGGCAACCAGGAAAGTTCAAAAGTTTGCTTCATATCGGTCATATCAATTTAATTTGTAGCCCTTAAAGTAAGTTTGAATGAAAGTTTTTTTCTTCATTTTTCTTTCTAAGTATTTATTTATTTATTTATTCATTATCTATTTTACCTATTTATTTATTTATTTATTTATTTATTCACTTATTTATTTATTTATTTATTTATTTATTTATTTATTTATTCATTTATTTATTTATTTTATTTATTCATTCATTTATTGGGATGGGAGTGCATCCTGATATACACTGGGAGAATAATTTCCCTTGAAACATAAACATGTAGGCCTATAGGCCTACATAAAATACATGTATTATGCCAAGGCCTCTTAGACAAAATTAGGAAGACTTCTCAGTACAGTATGGCAGTACGTCACATAAAATAGTCATCAAAATTTATAGTATATCTAATTTCCACATAATGTACAGCAACATACAATATCAAATCCAACACATACCTGTAACATGCCATAAAATTACACTGCCCTTCCTCGTATACAGTTCATCACATCACTATCACATCCACAATAAAGGAACCCAGACTTAACTTTTTGATAAGCATTCATTTATCCATTAACTGTGACATTTTACAAAATTGAATTTTAATTTCATTTTCCAGCTCAAGAGATTATAACATAACGTCAGAAAGCTGGCTACTTTGATGAGAGGGATGAACAGTTTTTGACCTTGCTGATGCTGCTGTCATCTGGGCATGAATTCTGCCTGTCAAAAAGTGCAAGTGTATATCTTCCCCAGTAATTATCTGAACGTAGTGCCACTTTGCTATTTTTAGTATGATAAGCAAGTTATGTAACAGCCAGGCATATCAAATATTGGTCTTGTTGGATGTATTCATCTATTACAAGTAATTAAATGCCCATACCATATCAAACAGTTAATTTAAAGACCTCACTTCAAATGCAAGAGAACAATTTTGGGAAAATGTATAAAAAATTTCAATTGCTTTTTGATGATTTTCCTCTCTGTTTTTATCCTGATGCAAAAACATACCTTTACTCTAGTTTTCTGCATTTCTTTTTTTTTATTTGACTCATCCTTATTAGGAAAAATATCTGTATAGTCATGAAAAAATGTATGGGTTGAATCAATAATGTAACTACAAATATCATGAATTCTACATAAATATTTTTTTAATATTTAATGTAAATCTTATTAGCCTTCACAAACTGATATGATATTCCCGACTCAAGACACAATAAAAAACTTATCTTTTGCCAAAAATGGGAAGCGGTTGTACAATGTAGGCTAAATATATAGGGTTCGGCCAAATTGCTAATTTGTATTCCTAGTTTTCTTTGAATTTTGATATTCTGTATCTCACAGCCTACATATGCATCATTTCTGAAAGATTTGGTACTTTATAAATACCCCTTCTTCTTCCTCCTCCCCTCGCCTTCCTCCTCCCCTCGCCTTCCTCCTCCCCTCGCCTTCCTCCTCCCCTCGCCTTCCTCCTCCCCTCGCCTTCCTCCTCCCCTCGCCTTCCTCCTCCCCTCGCCTTCCTCCTCCCCTCGCCTTCCTCCTCCCCTCACCTTCCTCCTCCCCTCACCTTCCTCCTCCCCTCACCTTCCTCCTAACCCTCCTTTGTCTTTTTCTTCTTCATCTGTTACTGTTACTACTTATATTTGTTAAATTTTTATTTCACTTTTCTCTGTTACAGTCTATTGATTTTCTTTGTTTTTTTTTCTCTGATTTTTTTGGAAGTAATACGTAAACTCAATTGATGCTAGCTCTTCAAAGTAAATGCTATGAATTTCAAATGTACAGGTTAGGTTGTGGAAGCATTAATGGGACAATATCACCATCAACAACTAGATACATTACAACCACAAGCACCACAAAATGTTCTACATGTACGTCAACAGACAGTGCAATGCACTTCTAATAATGCACATACATCACACACTAACATGTAGAGTTCCAATAATGTCACAGACTCATACTTCATCAACCACAGCAGTAAAACATTCTGTGCAAGTCCGCTACAATAAATTAGTCATACTTCTGTATTACAAAAAGGTTAAGGTTTAGTCTGTTTTTCCTCTTTTATTAGTATTTGTACATCCTTCTTGTATTCAATGTATTTTCACAAAATCCACATTCATCAAATTGAGGTCATAATCAAACAGAACATCCGGTCTTGTTTGTATACAGTTGCATAGCAAGTTGTTCACAGAAGAGTTGGGCAAAAAGAATGCCTGAATGACAAAGCTAACCACAATATAAATAATGTTTTTTACTTTGCATTGTTATGATTTGTCTTTTCTTTTCTTTTCTTTTCTTTTTTCTTTTCTTCTTTTTTTTTAACTTTAAGTATATCCTGCCATGCATGAAACCCATTGGTGCTAGGTTATTTCAAGTTTTCAACCCACAGTCAAATAAGATCAGTCCAATGTTCAAAATCTTATATGCTGTATACTCTGCATGCAATGGTGTGTATAGTGCAGGTAATCTTAACTTGCTGGAAAAAAATACATACCAAAATAATAAACTAATGGGATTTTATGAATGTTGAAGTAATTTGCCGTGGGCAGCAATGATTTGCATCTAGTGATCAAATTTTCAAATATTGTTATTGCGTGGCAACAATTTAACCAAATTAGCAATACACAACATGTATCTCGTCGGTTCATTCCTTCAACAAGTCAAGGTATGTAAAACTGGGTGGCATTCTCTATGAATTATTTGTGCCAATTTTATCGTACCCATTTTAAAATGATTTCATTGGGGTTTGCCCGAAAAAAAAAATCACCACAATGAAACTGGGCTTTGCAAAGTTTTCCATTTCCTGTTTTGGCAACAATAGCACAAATCCCTCTCAATGTGAACATGCATCTTTCATGATATTTCATCACTGACCCGTATCTGTTTTCTCTTCATGCTAAAATGTTGGAATACCAATATGCAAACACATGAACACACATTTGTATTTACCAGCCAAAACCCACACAGAACTAACAGAACTAAAAGGTGACTGATATTTAACACACTTGACACATGCTGTACAAAAGATATATCAACAGATCCAACGTGGTAATACTGTGCTACATGCACTTTTCACACATTTGGAAATCCATGCAACTTCCACAGAGAAGAGGACTGCCTTTATGTAGGATTTGTACTCCCAAAAATAATTCATCAAAAGCACAAATTGTGGTACCAAACCCTTCTGTATAGTCCCTCTGAAATTGTGTGAAAAATCAGTACTCCATGATAAGTTTTTATTTATTTTTTTCATTTGTAATTATTGTAATTTGTTATTGATTGTTATGCTTGTTATTTATGAATCTTGAAAATCAATAAAGACTTAAATATAAAAAAAAAAAAAAACGTTTCTTACACTACATTAAAATGAAGCACAGGACTGATGGATTGGATGTAGATGAAAGTTCGGTTGTCATAGCAACCACGACTGACATCCCCTAATGGCTAGCTGTAAGTGTTATCTTCCAGATATTTTGACAAGCAGCAAGAAAGATGAATGAAGACCAGGCTTCTGGTATCCCCATCAGTCTTGCTCCAAGGCTTTCAAAGCTTGCTGATTGTCAACTCTTCTCACGATGACTTTAAAACAAATTGTTATCACTTCAATGTTTGGGCAATAAAGGAGGAGGATGACTATCTATTTTAACCCATTATAGGTTCCTCAATGTCCTCATTCCCTTACATTTAAAATTGTTTGGATTCATGCAGCAACAATAACAATAGTACTCCACTTATTAGTTTTTAATTAATAATTAGAATAACTGACACTCAAATCATTCTTCCAAAACTAAAAATAATGTTCAACAACTGAATAATCATTTCCTTAGAATCCACACTATTTTGTCATAGTACCTGAAAAGCATCTTCACAGTTCCAGATGTAGATCCTACAATGTACATGTAAGTGAAAGCCTTCTATGGCTCAGTCAGTTATTATGGTTATCTAACCCCTGTGATAATCTTCAGACAAGAAAACAATCAGTTTTGGCTCATCAAGGATGAAATGTAGGCCTATTTAAATGTTGACCAGTTACTAGTATCAGCTTATCGAGATAAGTCAAGTTAGCTGGGCCTACTGGACATTCAGGCTGTACATGTGCAGACACTGTGCAGTAACATACTACAGTACTTAGGAAATCTGACACGCACGTTATTATCGTTATCGTTGAGACCAATTTTCTATGTCAACAACAGCTTTAGTTATGTCACCATTATGTTGAGTTACTGTAAAACCAACAATTTAACTTTCGCAAATTTCGTGACGAGTCGAGATTCGCGAAAGTAAAATGCATGCAAAAGCTTGTGTGTACACACCTTTCTGAATGCCAATACCAATACAGGACCATGTACTAGATTATTTATTAATAAAATACCCGAATACTTCCTAGCAATTTTGCTATATTTTATCGTTTTCATGGTCTATGATTCGGGAAAGATTCATGCACGCAAAATGGCCGTCAGCTCCTTTTCGCGAAAGTTTCATGTTGCGTAAGTATAGTGTTTTATAGTACTTGTGACTTGTATCATGTATGGCATTATTAAAGGATCTGTGTATGTACATGTATAAATTGTAATTCAAAACAATTAAAGTGATAGGCTAACATTGTGGAGCTTCAATTTAAAATTTTTTCAAATTTTGATATCTGAACTACATAGTAGTGTTCATATCCTGGACAAATAAACACCATAGAATAAAAAAGTTTGGAAAGTTACACTGCCAATGGCAAGTTATACATGAATAAACAATTAAAACTCGGGGCGAGTTTAAATAGCCTAGGTATACACACAGTAAGTCTATGGGAGCAAACAGGCAGGTGAATCCAATCAACTTACGATTTTCACTTTTTTAAAGCACTAAATAATCATTTTGAAATATAATTTTTTCAGGGCGTTATTTTTAGACCTTATCAAAGACAATGGTAGCATGGGGAATCATGCAGCTCAGATTTTTTTTAACTGTGGTAAATGTTAGCCAGTACCTTTAAACTCAGTAAGAAAAGTTTTAAGAACTCATAGGGACAGTGATTTTTCGTTTTACTGGTAAATCAAACGGATAGTCTGTTTCGTCGTTATACTTTTCATGTAAAAATTCATGAATTCAACTTTGCAAAACGGAATTCATGTTTTTGGGCTGTATACATTTTCTATGACAAAATGGAATTTTCATTTTTAGATCAAGTTGAAACGGAATTACAGGTTTTCTAGAAACGGAAAAGACCATTTTTTGAAACGGAAAATCACTGTCTCTAAACCTGAATACTAGAAAATCAAACCGCCGTTCAAACCGGTGCAAATGAAAATGACATTTTTGAGGTATCATTTTTGATAACCTTTGTGCCTGTAATTGGACTTTGTTGTTGTTTCATGTTCTTTATGTTGACACAAAGAAACATGTTTTGATAATGCACGACCAAAGTTCACACATGTTGCAACATAAAAGTCTACACGAGGAATGAGAACAAAGGCACTTTACTTATCAAAGTACGAATACAAGACATTATGTGCTCGTCTATTCGTACACG
>JZLH01S0124637.1:0-11458 GCA_001188425.1 Eucidaris tribuloides
TTCTCTAGTAGGATTTAATATTATCTAGTCCTTTTAAAAAACCTTTTTCAGATCACACTACATGTATCTAGTTTGAAAAATCATGAAAATGCCTTTGCCACTTTTACATGTTCTGACTTCATGAATCAAAAAACATAACATAATATGGTATGGACTCTGGATGCAGGATATTGACAACATTGCTAGATGAAGGACAGTCACATGGAAAAAACATTAAAACCTTTTTTTTTTGGAAAAATGTTTAAACAAACAAGGGAAATAGTGTGCATGACCTGCATGTATTACACAATAATGGAAGTGGCAATCACAGTTAATCTTTTAGAACAAAACATGTTTGAACTTTTAATTAATTAAACATTGATATACATGTAGCATCAGACATAGATAAACCATGTTTGTGTAACTATACTAGGTGTATATTGAGGTATATATGTGAAGCGTTCTGATACAGACTGATAGAGTATGTACATGTAGGTCAGTAGGTGGGTAAAATGGTCTATTTAGGAAAAAAGGTGTGACATTTTATACAAGTCATCTGTAATGAAATAACTTTTTGAAACTTTACATGGAGAAAGTCTAATACTTAATATTTGTGTCTTATTATTTGTCTTATATTTATGTTTGATATCACTTTCTGCTGTCAACTAAATAATGTGCAGTACGAGTAGATCTTGGTACATGTATGTCCTATAGTTTCATGCCTTCATTGGTCAGCAGAAAATAAATTGCATTATTCTTTAATGGTTGGACGTGGACATTGTAAACAAGTTTTAGTTCTGGTGGATTTTGGGGGAGGCACATGTGAATTATGTGACTGATGCCTGGCTAGTTGTGTTCAAGTAAACTTCAATTCATTTAGAATTAATGAGAGATAAACTCAGCTGTGACAGAATAAATCATTTAATCATATTTCTGGAAAAATGTTGCCATGAAGAAAACAAAATCCATCAAAGACGTCACACAAGTATACTGCTTTTAATTCCATTTTCTTCTTTCCATATGCGAAGCTGCCGCACACTTGTTCATATATCACTGACAATGACCTTTGAATAATGTGATAGTGGTTTATACATTATCCCAGTAGCAAAGGAAGTTCAGCTGATTATGGGGACTGCATGTGTATCCATGATTTCATCCATGTTGACATTCGTTAGTCCCGTCTGCATTTCATGATCTGAAATTAGTGAAATAGTAGACTAGATTGTTAGCTATTTAATGTCTGTGTTTATCTGAAAATATATTTCCACCTTATACATAAATGTAAATGTACTATTCTTGACAAACTTCACAACAAAATGGTATTTTGTTGTGAAGTTTGTTGTAAAGTTGAAATAAAAGACAAAAAACTCGACCCCCCAAGGAGATAATCATAGGCTAATCTGTACAGGAAACCATAGCAGCAATGGGGATGTTTGTTGTTTCCTCTGGCTAATGGTTTGCCTTCATAACCTGTCATGACCTCACGCTGAAAACAGCTGACGATTCCATGAATTACAGTGTACCCTTGGCTAGAAAAACTTGCACATTACACACTGACAGACATGTGATTGATTGGTTTTTAAATTATGTGCGAAGTGTTTTGAGCAATTGTGCGAATATTGCAGCATTCAAATTTAGAATACATTGACGTCTTTTGACACTTGATGTGGTTTGGGGGATTTTGTAAAATGCTGAAGGATGAATTGTAAAATCCATTGTCATTGAAACAGGTAATTTCTGTGGTAATTTTAATTTAATTCATCAATCCTGCAAAATGCAGCAAATGAATAGTAACGTAACTTGACAAGTGACTACAGTAGGTATTAAAAATTATTTTCATAGTGCAAAATTAATCAGATTGCTAGTTAGCATGGTTGGAGAAGGAAGAATACACGAGGATCTGTGGAAACCTACATGAAGTCTGTATAATTAGTTAATCATTGATCAGCAAATTTATGGTTGCCACGGTATTACTGTTTACCACCCAGCTATATTCATTCAACATGACTACGAGTGAATCCGATTTGTAGTAAAAAATAATAATAAACACCCAAAACTAAGGCCTAGTCTGTGACTGATTGTGATATTAAACTCGTGAATATTTTTTTTTCCAATGGAACAAAAAACAGACTTTACAAAACAAATGTCTTTACATTAGCATTCAGCACAGTCTGCATGTAATGTTACATTACAATCATAATATCAATGACATGCAGTATAGATTGCAGAAGTCTTGCATTGAAACAGTAAAAGTCTTCATATTGCTTTGCTATAAATCAAGTCATTGTATGTGTACATTGTTCATACCTGTGCACTTGACTTCCCAACAAATATGTGACCCCTTGAAATGTTATTGCATGCATGAAATTTTTAGAGTGAGTACTAGTGATAACTTTGTTTTGTTAGTAAACGTGACTTATTTTTGTCATGAACCATCCGAACCATCGACTAACATGGAGAGCCTTCTACTGGACATTCTGTCTTTATAGTAATCCTCAGGCATATGCCAGTGGTAAAGACTTTCTGCTTTATATACATTTAGGCCTATTATCTTTCTTGTGTATATCACCTTTCATTTCATGTAAATTAAATAATAAATAGGAAAAACAAGAAGGAAAAAAACAAATACATGAAAACATAATTATATGAATTAACAAATAAATAGATAAACAAATAAAATATATATAAATAAATAATTGAATGAATAAATAAAAAAAATAAATATGTAAACAAATAAATGAATAAATTATATATAGATAAATCATCAAATCAATCAATCAATCAATCAATCAATCAATCAATCAATCAATCAATCAATCAATCAAGAAATAAAATAATAAATAAATGAGTGATACACTGACATCATCAGGTAAAATTACCACAGAAAGTATTTTATACCCATCTACTTACATGTATATGGCAGAGTTACCTCATTGAATATGCTGCCTAAAGCACATAATGCAGCAGCCCCACCCACTAAAATATATTTGCTGTATTGAATTGGAATCCCTTTCATTGATTGTATTATTGATAAAAGTCCATTATTACTGGGTGTAACCGTATGAGATCATCATTGCTAAACTTTTCTTTTACCCACAGGGAAAGAGCGGACAGAGAAATGGAGAAAACGATATTCACTTGAAATTAAAAAATACCAGTAAGATATACCCACACACTTGTGTACACGTGAGTGTATAACATACTACTGGTAAACCTGTCTGCATAGTTTAAATGCAGCTCTGGCCTCATACCTGAGATGAATAGGTTTTTGACCTTGAGGTCTGTACAGCACTGAGTTGAATTACTGAACATGTTGATGATATGGTACTTGCACCATTACTGTTGTGTTACAGTTATTATCATAACAAACACAGTAATAGAAATTGTTGGGAAATATGCATATCAATAAAGTTGTGTACGTGTAGTAGGTATTTCATCATTCTCACCATTATGCAAGGATTCATAGAAGTTATGCATTTGTATTGATGATAAAGTTACATCCTGTAGTTCAGAAGAAACATAAAAACTTTACTTTTTAAATGTTAAATAAATAGTACATCAAATTTACTTTGGGGAATTTATATTTATTGACATTTAATTATTGCTTCTTACATGTATGACGTTTTATTAAAGCCCAAGTATAGTTTGGTATTATGGTAAAAAATGAATTCTTTGCAATTATGTTTTTTAGATAGACCTATATGATCTATCAGTGCTCTGAAAATTGCTCGCTCTGACACACTCTTACTTTTGAGAAATTACTAAAAATGTAAAATATTGGGGGGGGGGGTGGAGGACCCTGACATTTCCAATGGGTAACGTACATGCCACTAGATGTACTACAATTGAAACATCATTATTTTTCACTTTAAATAGGGAAAAAATATAATTTTTTTTCCCGGGGCTTGTTTTCCTGTTTCAGTGCTCTCCAGACATTTTTTTGTATTGATATCTATGGCAATTTACCGTATTTATGGGACTCTTAGACTTTTACACATTTCAGGGGCTCTTTTGCCATTTCGGGGGCAAAATCACCCCGGGCCCCCAATGTATTTTGTCCCCTGTTGGGTACCCTGACTTTAAGCAATTTTCAGTAGGTTTGATGTTGTTTTCTGATGTCTGGGTTGACAATAAAATACTCTGTGAAAGAAAAGATTGGCAAAAAAGTTATCTGATCGACCAAAACTATGGTATACTTGGGCTTTGATATTTTAATAAACAAACATTAGTATATTACAAATTATAGATCAGCAGTTTGGGATCTTGAAAGTGCAGAGGGCGTCATTTGCAAAAACAACCATACAGATTTTGTTTACAATATATAATTTACATGAGCAGTGTAATCATTATAGTGTTGTATGAATTAAAATTAGGAATACAAATGTGATAATGTATAAATTAGTGTAGCCTTGTGTGACCTGACAACTGCATGTATGCCACTATTGACTGGTCCATAGTGCCACATACATGTATGCGATAACAAAATACATGTAAATGAAGTCTGGTGTTATTTTTGTTGTACAGTATAATGAAATGTACACTGAAAATGAGTTTCAGGTAATGTAGCTTTTGCAGGTTGATACCAGCCCCATGTAGGTACCTGTAAGGTACCACTGTGTGGTTCAGCAGGCATGATATATCATGTTTATGGTTTATGTTTCAGTTTGATAGATGTAGTCTGACACATGATCGTTTTAATTATCACCAAACACTGCAGACAACATGTTCAGTTAAAGGCAGCCTATGTGGAATTACCAAACAAGAAGTGTGCTTGTAAGAGCAAGATGCATGTGCTTGTACCTGTGTTACATTACATATACATATATCAATAAACCACATGTATCACTGATGGTGTCACATGATATGATACATTGATCATATGATCTACCTAATAGACTTTATGAAAAAATGTCTTAATTATGGATTTATCAAAATAATCAAATGTGCTTGTAAAACATTCCTATCCATATACATTTGAATTGATTCAAGATTTCTCCCAAATCTCACTTCAACTTAGGGGCAGTCATGCAGAGTCTATACTATAGAAGTGTTGAAATAAACATACGGGTATAAATGATAACTGATGCATAAGGATATATTGTGTTATCAGATATGTAATAATATTCAATTGAATTATGATAATTCCCAATGAAAAGAAAGCAGTGATATTCAGCAAATGCAGTCTTCTTTTCAGTCATCATTAAAATTCAAATTACTTTGAACAAGGATGAATGCTGGTGCTTTCCTTCCAGCTTGTTTAGTAATCCTACAAATTCTACAAAAGCTTAAAAAGATCATTTCCTATAACTATGATTTACCAAAAAGCTTAGGACAAAGTTTCCTATTCGGTCAAGGTGATTCAATAATTCAGACAGTATTTATAATGCCTTCATTTCATTTCCGGTTTCCATAATAGATTCACATTTCAAACATATACAGTAAAGCAATTCCTGATTAATACTTCTATCTTGTGCTATTTGCATTTCATTGGTTCCAGGCTTTCCCGAGGAACAAAATCAACAAATAATATTCAGCAAAATGAGTAAATGTATTGTAAAAGATGAATTTATTCAGTATCATAAAAGATGGATTTATTCATGCTTGCAGATTTTTTACCTACAGTTTAAAATAAACACCGGTACTAGACTTGTTTATTTATTCCAACTACAATTGCAAAAATAGCTACTTGTAAATTGTTTTATGTGATGCTTAATGTATGTTATGTGTTATTGTACTCACAGTACCTTGGTTCCATAGAAGTTGCTGAGTCAAGGGGGATGCAGATATGTGAAGAGGCTGCTAAGCAACTCCGACTTGTAAGTATTCAAAACTTGTTAACTAAATGAACTAAATGTTTATATCCACACAAGTGGCATAATGGAGAGTGCCAACAAATTAGTCACTAATTACAGATAACATCTTGTGAGGAAATAATGATACATGATGGCAGTAAAGGGCCTGTTTTCCATTTTAAAAAACATTTTGGTACCGTCTGTATATTGATTGGTGTTTGGTGCAAGTCTCCATAAGCATATCACTGTAACTTATTTCCAGGCCAGAAATATATTTTTGAGGAAATGATAGTGAATTCAATAGTCATCACATTTAGCTATTTTGGCCAGTTTGTAGCAAATTAATATTTGTCATGTTTTTATTAGCTCACCTGAGCCAAAGGCTCAAGTGAGCTATTGCGATCGCTTTTTGTCCGTCGTGCGTTGTGCGTCGTGCATAAACTTTTACACATTTTCAGCTTCTTCTTCAAAATGCATGATTGGATTTGGCCCAAACTTGGCAGGAATGATCCTTAGGGGGTGGGGATTCAAGGGTCCTCAACTGGTACACCTGGCCCCCCGGGGGGCCCAGGGGCAGGGCCCTAAAGGGCCAAAAGTAGGTACAGTGAAACCTGTCTATAGTGGCCACCCAAGGGAAACAAAACTTGTGGCCTTTATAGACAGGTGGCTGCTATAGACAGGTTCTTTAACACATGATCTGTCTCCAGGGGAGTTATTTTAGTGGCCACTATAGACAGGTTGGCTGCTATATAGAGGTGGCCATTAAGACAGGTTTGACTGTAGTTTTCAAACATCTTCTTCTCTAGATCCAGAAATAGTTAAGTTAAGCCACTTTGTGTGTAGATGCTTCTATATGTGCTGAATTAATGTTCCTCATGAGTCATGACAATGCCCAGGGTGGCCCCGTTTGGCCCCCAAGGGGCGCAAAAGTTTGGGGGTAGGGCCCTATAGGAATAATTCACATTCACTATTAATGGATTAGACCAAACTTGGTGGAATGATCCTCAGGGGGAGGGGAAGAGTCCTGGAATGGTACACGCCCCCCCCCCCCCCCCCCGAGGGCCCAGGGGGCAGGGCCCATAAGGGCCCAAACTAGGTAACTTTCTAACCACAAGCCCATTTGTAATCAAACTTGGGTGGTAGATGCGTAACAGGGACCTCAATGTTATTTGGAGGTCAAGGTCACATAAGTAGGTCAAAGGTCAAATGTTAAGATACAAGGGCGTGCCTTGTTTTTATAAAAACGGATGTTAGAATTTAATTTAACTTGGCAAAATCAGCTATCTGGCAAGGGGATGCAAAGTTTTTCAACTGGTTCATTTGGCTACATTGGTGCCTAGATATCAGGCTTCAAGGGCCAAAACTATATGTATAACTGATGTTTTTTCTGTGGGTATTGGGTACCATAGAGAATTTGTGAGACCTCAGGTGAGCGTCGTGCCCCCGGGGCTCTTGTTATGCTTGTTGTTTTTGTGACTGTTAATTTACTTCATTTGAAAATGAAATGGTTAAAATATTTTGTCAAATTATTCTATCAGTGCAATCGATGTGAGGATGTGTGGGAAAATAACAAATCCTAAAACATGCCATAACTAATTTAAAACATACATTTGAACTAAATTCTAATGTGTAAACTGTGTATTTTCAAGTGTAAATCCCTTGCAGATAGAGGGGAAATACCTACTTTATAAGTCAACAGAGCGATCAGTTCACCAATATCTGTCACATGTGCATAATGGATATCGACTGTGAATTATTTTCCATTTTCATAGAATACAAGGAAGAAGGTTCGAGCTATTCTTTGGGTTTCATCGGATGGTCTAAGGGTAGTGGAAGAAGAAAGCAAGGTAAGGCATACACCAACGTCAATAAGTGGGACCAAGCAAAATAATAGGCCTTCCACAGTGACATTTATTAGCTGTCAAACTACTTTTCCTAATTCATTTATGATGCTCTAGCAATTTAGTATATAGAGAGCGGAGATTAGCAGCAGCTCTGCTTCGCCTATTGAAGCAAGGTAAGGCATACACCAACGTCAGTAGGTGGGACCAGGCAAAGTACTTGGCCTTTGCCAGCGACAGATATTAGCTGTCAATTTAATTTTTCCTAATTTATTCATGATGCTCTAGCAATTTAGTATGTTGCAGAGAGCAGGGATTAGTGGCAGCTCTGCATCGCTGGTTGCATTTGTCTTTCTCCACTGCCCAACTGATAAATTGTGAGAGCATGCCACAATGAACTGCTCTTTATCTTGCCTGACATGGCTGTATTTGACTGATATTGATAATGTGTTACTGACAATGGGGAACGAATTACAGTTTTGTCAGTGCAGTAGAGAAGATAAATTAGTTTTCATGTCATTGATGATATTTTTACTAATTTGTACAAATTATACAAAGAATAAATCAGCAACTTACTCACTAGGCATAGACACCGTTACCTGAAAAAAGTAGAACTTTGATGGCCATGCTGGATGATGTTCAGTTGGATAAATAAAAACAGTAAAAACCTCTCACCGAAGAATAACATAAGTTTTCAATATTATCCTGTTACTTTCAAGATATCCACAAATAAATACTGTAATAATGAGCATGTAATAATAATGAGCATGTACTGCATGGTTTATTACTATGTCTAGGTAAAGTGTATAGTTAAAGGCAGGGGATATCTTTTGCATGCCTAAAAATTAACATTGTGTAAATACAATGGCATTTAGAAGAATTGCCATCTGGGAACCTTAAAGACACTATATAACACTGTGGAAGACCCGTTTAAAAAATTGTCGAACTTTGCTATCTGACATATCTGACAGTGTTTGAATGGACAAATAAACACCCTAGAACACAAAAGTTTGGACAGTTATGCTATCACTAGTACAATTATGTGCAGATACAAATTGGCACATTAATTTTATATCGGGCGATAGGAAATTCTGCAACACAGCAGTCTATGGAGAAAAGCTGGAATGATCTCTCAATGATTTTCACTTTTTTAAAGCACTTAATGATTGTTTTACACTGCAATTTTTTCAGGGCTTCATTTTTAGACCGTATGAAAGACACTAGTAGCATGGGAAATCATGTAGCTCAGATTTTTTAAACTGGAAACATACGATGCCTTTAAGCAAAATATAGGAACTAAAAACTCAGTGACCGTTAGACTCTGATTTGAATTTTTTCTTGCGAGAAAAAAAATTCCACCAAAGAATGTACATGTACACTAAAGGGCTATTGTTTTTCCTTCGTATTTTTCAAATTCTAGGCAATAACTGACCCCCAGATTTCACAGACATGCCCTTCATCAATAGCCTAAGGGCATGGCTTATCTTTTCCGGGTCTGCGGGGAGGTTTGCAAATGAGATCCACTGCCTTTAAACCGGTCACTCAAACCAAGGATCCACGCTCAAACGTGTTCACTTCCTTAAAACACTTAAATAATGATTTTGTAGTTTGCTGTTTTCACGACTTCATTTTTATACCACATTGACAGCTTCTAGGACCATGTTACTCAGATGGTTTCAAATTGGAAGCATTGTTGAACAATAAACACAATACACTTTGATAAAGTATACATTCATATCAATATACTACTTCTACGACTACTACTACTACTACTACTACTACTACTACTACTACTACTACTACCACTACTACTACTACTACTACTACTATTACTACTATTATTACTACTTCTACAGCTACTACCAATGAAAATAAACTACAGTAATGATAAGCAGTAGTAGTAGTGCATGTAGTAGTACATGTAGTAGTAGCAGCAGCAGTAGTAGTAGTGTTAATACTGTGTTATAGGGGCATACATTTCATTATTTAAAATATGTACTATATGTATAAACTCATGAATATAGAATAGAAACTAATTGGAGGTAGAACCCAATTATGTTAAACAGGAACTAATTTTTAATTGTCATCTCCAAAGTGTGTAACTTCATTCTATCACATGGATTGCATGCATACTTTGTTGAACTTCTTGTACTCTGCATTCAGTAGACGTTTGACCAATAAGGCAACTTTACTTCTGTACCATGACTACCGACAGGAGACCGACAGGAGGCATATTTTCATCTCTGTTTGATGAGTTTATTACTCACCCATATCCCATTTTATTAATGAAATTTTTAAGTGAAGTCGCTCTCCTTCCTTGCAGAATTGGAAACTGTGCCACTCATCCAAATCGTAAAACAAATTATTACAGTAATTTTCATTTGAATCAAGGCATGATATTTGGCCAATTGTAATTTGCTCCCTCCCTCCCCCTAAATGATAATAAAATTCATCTGCCTGATATGTCAAGCAACAAGAATAACAAGATTGAAGAGATCTATGCAAAGCGAAAATACAGGTCAAATTCAGAAGTAGGGTCATTATTACATTGTCTTGGGAACTACAACTGTGTGAAAATATAGGAACATCACTTTAGATTGAAGTATCATCTTAAATATTGTATCCTACCATACACGTAATGTACAATAAACCAGAAGTTGTGGTTTCACTTTCCATTTAATCATGTTGCATTTTATTTTGACTAGTGAATAATGCATTATTCATGACATTACAAGGATGCGGTTAAAAAGTAAATGAGACTCATACCACATACACATACGTCATTATTCTAATTGTGAAACATTTATTTTTGTCAGTAATGTTAAATTCCATCCTGTTGAAAGACCACATCGAGTCACATGACCATTATGTCGTAAATCCAAATAATATTTTTAGCCATGGTCACGGCAATCACAAATTTTGTGCAGTTATGCAATGGTGAAACTGATTATGCACTTCAGGATATTGAAGATTTGAACTTTAAAGACTATCCATGATAACTGCATGTTGTTGTAAAATTTCCAAGAACTTCTGCGTGTGGATGTCAATACGTAGGATTCATTTCAGTATTTCCTCACCATTTGACATTTCTAACATCTTCAAATTAATAAATCATATGTATCGGTACATCTTTACATTGTAGCATTTAGACATTTCACGAAACTCTTTAATTTCACTTTTATCATTTCCTAAAATTATTCATTACATGTTGGAGGAAATGAGAAGAAGAATGTTGGTCATCCTACTTTCACAGTGAAGAAAAATTGTAATGGAATATAATATATTTTGTATATTTAAAAGCAGTAGAGCCTATATATGCTGTCCATGAAACTAATAGGACTAAACAATACTTTTCATACCTCAAACACTAGTACAGCATACTATGTAGTGAATAGCACAATTATTATACACATGAGTGTGTAGCTCGCCACCTCCTAACGTCATAATATGATTATATTATTTTTGCTGCTCCACTTCTGCACAATTGGATCATGTACACCATATGTCTATTTATCCAGCATAGTATGTGACCTTTGCACTGAGGCTTGGCATTTCAAGCTGGTTAAATAATTGTCAATAAACATGTGTAAGATACATGTATGTACTGCATTCTAATATTGCAATAAGCTTTCCAGTAATATGGTATCAGTACCTGTGGGTACAAAGTGCATTGAGGTCAAATTCTATAAACCTGTAGTTTATGTAATGTATATTCCTTTTAGTACTAAATGTTATTCACAAAATGTCACTGCACATCTTTAAATCTTATTAGCTTTAGAGGTACTTTTTCGTGGTCAAGGTGGTTTGTGATCTGTGAATAATATGATAACATTCATGCTACAAGAT
>JZLH01S0124638.1:5484-17755 GCA_001188425.1 Eucidaris tribuloides
ATACCCATTCAAAAACTTTCACAACATCACATTCTTACCTAACCACACCCTTGAATTACTGCAAAACCAATATATTCAACATCATGCAGTATGAGACCCACCCCCTACCTCGAAGCATTCATGTATCCAAGTGCCTTGATGCTGCCTTGTATCATGAACCTTTTGGCCCTCAGCAATCCCCTGGAAGACCTTGGATGTCCTCAAGTTAAGACGGTATATCGTGCCCGGTGGGGGAAACTTCTGCCAGCCCTGTCAGACCTCCTGGTGCTGTGTCAACAGTCACGATGGATTCACTACCTTGCCTCCAATCCTGCAGTTTGGGTTGATCAATCTACCAAGATGCGCTATTGAGATCCTGACCAAGATTGTGAAGAAATAAATTTAAACTTTATTGTCTCCTCAGAACTTACAGAGGATGTATGAAGGTTAATTATGCGCTTGAAACAATTACCTATAATATTCAAGTAACAATTTTACATGCCTGCTTTTGTTTAATGGATTTGTTCTGTCAAAATATTTGCTTGTTCTAAATGTTAAAAATTATTGTATGAAAGCACAGTTTTTTTTTGTTTACTGTCAAAGTCCGTGACAATTACCTTGCATATGATACTTTGACTACAATCAACAGCAGAAATACAATGTGACAAATTAATCATGCAGTTTCTTTTTTAAATATGTGTGACATTATTTCACAATACACAATCATATCACAGCTGTTTCCATGACATTCTAGGATACCATATGCCTCTTTCATTTTGTCTTTATTTTTTGCTACAAATCATACTTGATACAACATTCTCAAGATAGACACTTATATTCTGTATATAAAGACACTAAAATATATACTAACACTTGGAAAGTCATGTTTGATGAGATATGACGGCTCTTGGAAGTCGCTTTGAGATCACCATGCGACACCTCCTGGTGACCCATGATCCAGCAGTTGCATACCCTGTGGAGAAAACCACAATACAACCGTTAAGCGTTTCATCTTGCCTAATTATAAACATTATATTCACATATTAAAGAATCTTGCCTCTGACATTTCTGATGTGTGTATAAAGCAAATAATCACCTTCTTATGTTTCAGTCACAAGACTACTATCACTTCCTCGTGATATTTGAAAGTATACCTATCTCCCTTTTTTATCACAATCACCTCAGCAATTGATTACTGCATCCATCAACCTTCAACAACAGTAAGCTTTGCTTACCCATCGTCAATAATTTCTATCTTTAAACATTTTCAAACATTAGTCATACCAAGGGAATAGTCTGTCACTCCTCTTACACATTAATGCTCACAATAAGGAATTTTAGTAATTGTTGCAAGTGACTACTTGTTTTGTACATACATTCCAGTCTAATATAATCAAAAGTATCCCTTCTCTTATAATTTATCGCTTGACCTACTCTCCAAACTTTTCCTTTATTAAAACCAGGAATAATGAGTATAAAATAAAAATTAAAATAGTTTTAAAAGGGTCGGCAATTTACAACATTAAGAACAGTTTCAGACCATCTCTAGAGGTTGTCTGACAAAAAAACGCTTTTGGAATCTTCGTCTACAATAGCATTGCTAGTGTAATACACATGAAATGAACATTCTGACTGTTTCTTATAATTTAACATTGCCATAACTGGGTTCTAACTTGGTAACATCAAAGAATTAACTTCAATTATTTAACAGTTTGTGTATCTACCTTGATATATTTGGTGGTCTTTTCAGCCTTCATCCCAAACCAATTAGTCAATCCACAGCTTTCATATTTCCAGCCGGCGGTGGGCCAGCCAAAGTGTCCTTGATGGCATGTGAATTCAATCAGCAATTTTCCCAGTTTTTACACCAATGGTAAATACACACCTCGAGGACGGAGAAATAGCACAATGTTTAGTATTTAGTGAATTATAATCCATCAATCATCCTGCAGCTGTAATAGAACATTTTTAATTGGGTGCGAAAATTCCAAAAGGTAATTCCTATGGAAATTGTATATAAAATTATGAAGCAGGTAGTCCCCTCAATAGAATACCATAAAATGTTAATGAGAATTACAACATTTTCACACTTTGTGATTGCAAATATTCATTATTATGAAGGTTCAAACTCCAAATAAGATCTAAAATCTTAAAAATTTTTGCCAATAATATTTGTGCATTTCCTTTTCAAGAATTTTGATATGAGGTAAACATTCTCATGCTCCTTATAACCAGGCCCTACCTCAAGAGCATTAATATAAGAGACACTCATTTTTGAATTGGGAGCGGATCCAAATAACCATCACAAACGACTACCTAAAACTTAAAATACTAATACTACCATTATACTTTTCTATATGTTCTATTTGTACCTACTACTACTACGTACACTTATCAGTATTAAATACCTATTTTCATTTTCATTCTACTACGACATTAAACTAATTTTCCTTACTACTCTTACTACCCGGCCACACTACTACTACGTACTTACACCACAACCACTACCTATACTACTACTTCTACTACTACAACTATACTAAAATACCAAAGACAAGATCTTTTCCTACCTTTGGTCCTCTTTTTCTACCTGCCTCTCAATTGATATCCTGGCATTGTTGGATGTATTCTTGCAACCCATTGTTGATGGTCAGTACCCTGTAGACTCGGGTCAATGCTACACACATCTGGCCACGGCAGGTCTTGCGTCCCCACTGGCCAACCAGAGGAACGAGCTGACTCCGTCTGAGTCAGGCTCCTGCACGATGAAGTTGTTAGCGACGTGTTTCACTCCGCACCTGATCTTTATAGAAAGGGTCACTAAGAAAAAAAAACAAATAAATGAGCTGCAAATGAGTCTTTTCAATTTCAAGGCAAGTATTTTGTTGTAGGAAAATGTTAAAATGTAAATGTAACAATATCAAAATAATTTGTTAATATGTAAATATTTTATAACTTGGATTTAAAATTAATCAGTGTACGTTAGTCAGAATAGCAGGAAATTATCCTTCTGCGAATTAAAGGCATCATCTTTTCTATGTCGTTGCAAGGGGTGGAAGGTAGAGGGGGAGGGTAAGAAAGTATCTATTGGCCTTTCAATTTTGAAAATTTTCATGCATCCAAGAAGCTATTGAACCCAATCCCAGCTTGATTGACATCTACTGTGTGAGTGTGAGCCACTTTTTAAATCTTCTACGAATAAATATTGTGTCTCATCACCCTTAACATTGAAATTAACTAAAAAGTCTATTTAAACTCTCTGTCTTGCCTCTCTAAGAAGAAAAGTCCCAATATATATTCATTATAACAATTCATTCTAGATAATATATATTGGTAAATTTCTACTGATTGCATCAATGCATTCTCTACAATGACATAATGTCAAAGTGGCTTATATCATATTTGCATAGGCAGATCTCGCGAATTTCAAAGGTGGGTAAACTTTTTATTAAACTGTATAAGAACTGTCCATAGAACAGAAGCTCAAAGAGAAGGTTAATGTTGATAAGTGTTGATGATATACAATATTCACTAAAACAAAGCGAATGGGTGGCGGGTTTTCCCTCTGGCGTGCCCTTCATCAACACATACTGATTGGGATTTTACAGTTAAAACCTTTTAACTAGAACAAATATCTTGCTGTGGCCTATACAGTAATATGTTTGTATATAATCAGGGTGAAGGGGGGTTAGAACATAAGAAGGTGTAACAGCGCTGCCCCATTACTTTGTTGGGGTAGCCCAGCCCCTGCAAGCTTGTCCTCCCAGTGGGACCATTCTTTGCCCTTTGTGTCCACGATACTTCATACACACTGTGTCGCTTTCACGGAAGTGTCCCTCGATCTCTTCGGACCATTAGTGTATTCCAGCTTCTTGACGGCCATCCTCATCCACGTCGCAGGCACAACCACCAGATGAGGAGAAGAGAACAGACTCGATTCAAGTCGCTCATATTTTCTCGCTTGTCGCTGGATCACCGTGTTCAAGATGAACCGGCACAACCGGTGGTTTAACATTTAGCAAGGCCAAAGAGCTATTTTCCCTCATTCACACTCAAGGCGGGAATGGGTTGGCGGGGACAGAATGCATTATTGGTCTGTTCTCTTTAATTTCTTATTAACAGCACTGATTACCTCACACAGATTCACACACGAAGTTGAGCAAAGTCAACTCTAGACTTACTATTTATACTTTACAACGTTCACCATGTAAGGCACTAATTACATTATAGAAATACACAAACATAAATCAGACTTTCAATATCACTCAATTTTATTTTGATGATAATTTTTTAGAATAGTCACTAAATTTCTGCGGGAAATTAACAAAAAAGGGGCATATTTACGTTCAGGATTTCATGAATTCATACTGATGACAATGTACAGATGACAGACACCAATTGCTCATTTTGAGATACACACTTGTTTTGTCACTTGCTCTTTCGTGCAAAGTATGACAGAAGTGTTGGCGAACCTATCTCACTGACAGAATAGCAAGACCACTACCATTTCTGCTCTGTGCCAGGTGCTGAGATAGAGCTTGGCAGAATGAGATGACACCGTGAGTTCCGGTGATCACCGGGACCAATTCCTTGCAGTTCTTCCTCTTAAGTCCTGATTGGCTTAACCAGGTATTTTCAAACAAGGCTGGATGATGTCTTGTGCTTGCTGGATTAGAAGTTGGGTGAAACAAAAATTAACAATGTCCTCCAATGAAAAAAAAAGAAAAAAATATTTATTTTGTTTATGACACATAATCGTATATACTTACGGCTGGTACTGTAATTTACTGTTGTCTGTTGTTACCCATGCTCTACTCCTTCTACATGTATGCACTGGTCCTGTTTTAAACTTCACTTGTAGCACATATACTTCTACAACTAATATGTATGACAACACAATAGCTTTTGCTGCTACTACCACCACTACAACTGCTGCTGCTACTACTACCACTACTACTACTAGTACCACTACTACTACTACTACTACTACTACTACTACTACTACTACTACTACTACTACTACTACTAGTACCACTACTACTACTACTACTACTACTACTACAGTACCACTACTACTACTACTACTACTACTACTGCAGTACCACTACTACTACTACTACTACTACTACTACTACTACTACTACTACTACAATTATTACAATTACTACAACTACTACACTACTGTACTACTACCACTGTACTAATACCACCATTTCTGCTAACTACTACAACACAGTCCCAGCACCTAAACACCAAACAGAAAAGTCAGAAGTGCAAAATCCAAATGCTATAGCTTTGCAAAAATATTGACTTTTTTGAAAATTTACACATCAGCGAGAGCAAAAAGAGGGAAAATTTTTCACACCCACAAATTCTCCAGGTTTACAGTGTTAAGAGTGGTCTTGACGTGACCTATTATCAGGAAACATGATTATGATGTCTTACCTTGTCCTTGATCTTGTCTAACCATGAAGTGACATAGGGCTGCCAGCCCATGTCAGTGTAGTCGGTATAAACCATACCACAACGACTGACGGTGGCTGGGGAGGCTACAGCCAAGTCCTCCACCTCAAACAGAAGGGTGACCTGGACAGGAGAAAGAGGAGGAACAATGTTAAACTATCAACTTAGTTATGAATATTAGAATTTTGATAAAACTTCAGTTTAAGACACAGGCTAATATTGTGGAGCTTCACTGTAAAAAATTGTCAAACTTTTATATCTGAGCTACATATTAGTGTTTAAATTGACAAATAAACACCCTAGAATACAAAAGTTTGGAAAGTTTAAGCTGGCACTGGTAAGATATGCATGAATAAACAATTTCAAATAATTTCACACACAGTAAGTCAATGGGAGGAAATGGGCAGGCGAATCTGGTCAAATTGAGTGTTTGTAGATTTACACTATTTTAAAGCACTAAATCATAATTTTGAAATACAATTTTTTCAGGGCTTCATTTTTAGACCTTACCAAAAACATGTAAGAGCATGGAGGAATATGTGGCTCACATCTTTTTAAAAACTGTGGTCATTGTTAGCCTGTGGCTTCAAACTATCAATTTAGTTATGAATATTAGAATTTTGATAACACTTTAGATAACCCTTAATCCATTGGAGACGATTTGATTTCACTATAACATGCATTCTCCACAGACCTCAGCCCGAGATATCTCATTCTTAGTCTCGAACGGGTTAATTTAAAAAGTATACAATATTATCTTGATCTTTGTACAGCGATTATTAATATTTTCTATTTTACACATTTATACAAGTTCTAAAATTACTCTTCAAATATCTGAAAAGGAATGTTCCATATACTGTAAAACACTATACTTTCAAGACAGGAAACTTTCCAAAAAAGGAGCCGACAGCCATTTCGCGTGCATGAATCTTACGCGAATCACTGACCATGAAAAAATATAAACATAGAAAAATTGCTTGGAAGAAGCATATGGGAGTTTTATTAATAAATAATCACAACAATATACAGAAAATATTTGTTTTAATGCCTATGAAACACCATTTTATCAAATGTGGAAGTGCATTGTAACCGCCGTAAGTGACCACGCACTATTACTAGTATATCTCGAGTCATGTGTGAGTACACGGTCTTGTACAGTGTATTTGTATTAGCTTTTCTGATGTGTAGACACAAGGTTCTGCGTGCATTTCACTTTCGCAAATATCAGCTCCTCGCGAAAGTCGCGAAGTTAAATGCTCGCGAAAATTTCTGGTTTTACAGTAACTGTTCAATTCAGCACGTCTTACCTGGTCTGGCATGGCAATACGTTCACCATTGATGAGTGTCAGGACCTTGTTGTCGTCCATGACGGAGTTCATGCTCTCAATCCACAGGGTGTCGACGGGGGCATCAAAGAGCAGCCACTTCTCATCAGGCTTCTCATCTAGAGAACCACAAGCCAGAGTTAATTTCAATTAAATAAAATGGATTAATGGATTATTCTGGAACTGGAAAGGTGCTATACTTTAATGTAACTCTGTTTCTCATTTAATCTATATTTTGATGAACACAATTAACTTGTTGAAGATGGCTTGATTTTGCTATAACACACATTTCCAATCGACCCCAGCCCGAATATACTCAAGGTCAGTCCTGAATGGTCAAATGAACAGATTGCTCTGAAAATCAATTTTATTTACCTTTTGAAGTTGATTTAATTTTGGTATAACAAATATCTCCAATACAGCCAAACCTGAGATAATTAGGGACTAGTCTTCAATATGTTAATAAAATTGTGCACTTCAGATTGAGCTGGCATACTGACATATAGACCAATTCAGTTTCAGAACACTGGAGTTTATGTCAGCTATAACTGGGGGCTTCCAAAACAAGAAGAAAAGACAATTCAAAGGGTTATGTAACGAGTCAGGTGCATTAAGATGTCAGTATTTTTGTTATGCATGCTTGAAGCCCCCCAGTTAGACATTAGCATAAAAAACAGCACCCAAACCAAACAGGTCTATACTCTAACAGGCACAGATGCCAGTTATAATTTATTATAGGGCCTGAAATTTACCAACAATAAGCTATTTTGAACAGGAAAAAAATGAAATATGGCCTGAAAATAATTATATGGCTATTGTCTGAATCTAGGCTTTCACCTGAAAACAGGTATCTCTGTAACAGCTTGTGAGTGGATTTATTTATTTATTTGAACAATATTTCAATTAATGGGGCACCCTTTCAACAGTATGTTGGTATCAATAGGGGCTTTATGCATAAAAACAATACAAAAAGAATACAAATCTCTACATAAAATAAAACATAATAGCAATACATATATATATATGGATGTAGATCTAAACCAAGATCATAAAGAACATGTGATTTGATGAGCTCCGAGTGGCAAGATGGAGCTTAACTTTATAGCACTTTGAATGTGAGGACTAGTGCATTAAAGTTCACCCTCTGCCTCATTGGTAACCAATGAAAATCCATCAAAACAGGAGAAATGTGTACTAAACCATATGCAATGGAAATCAGATGAGCTGCTGAAGTTTGCACAAAAGTCATGCACACCCAATCAGTGAATTGTATACATATATTGATGAAGTGGAAAACAGATTCGAATGTAGAAATCTCAACACTTTGCGGTGTCCATCTCACCTGCACAAGTTTGTCTCATGACACTGGAAAGGACCCCATCTGTCCACTCATTGGTGTTGAGGTCAAACTCTCCATACAGCTCTCCAAGCGACAATGATTTCGGGTTGATCGGAAATTCCTGACAATGCAGAAAATTAGTCAAATACATGGGAAATATAGATAAATAATATGTTGTCATGAATTGAATAACTTTCTTCTTTCCATCTCATTCTTTTCTTTCTTTCCTCATTTAGTTACTTCTTCAACTTATTCACTCTGTCATATTATTTGTTTGTTCATGTATCATTTATCAAATTGATAAGCTCCTAACACATCTACTAAGGAACACATCATTTCAAAATGAAAATGAAAGTATTTCCGTATTAAACATTGATATGCAAGAAACATGCAAAATAAATTTAAACTTTGACAATTCCCATGAAAACCTTAGTTGAAATACATATGAAATATGCTTTCTATCCAAATCAGGATACAGGTGTAACTGGGAACAAAAATTCAACAGGTTGACAAACAAGAAAATAATCATCTCTTTTATTATTTAACTCAAATGTATAGAAAGAACAATTGCCCTGCTTCAGGATTGTGAAAAAGAAGTTATTTCTTTCTTGCATATTACCACAACAATATGTACCCTGGTCTGTAACAATTGAAAAGAAAGCACCGGATTTACCTTGACCAAGTTATAGGAGTCATCCCCTTCTCTCTTCATCCTGGACAAGGTGGACTGCAGGATGCGCCACGACACCGTCTTGCCGCTGTTGGTCTTGCCGACAATCATGACAGAGTGACGGGAGTTCTTGGTCTCATACAGCTGGATAACCTTGAGGATGGTGGAGGGAATGGCCTGGTAGCCAGCCTTACGGAGCTCATCCTCTATCACCGCTTTCATCTGGAGGGAGGATAAGTTTGATTAGATTATCAGTTTTTTTAAATATTTCAATTGATTTTATTTGGCATTAGATTCACAAAACATATGAGTGAAAGAAAATACAACACATCATGACATAATTGGGGGAATATATACTTAAATCTGAGGTATCATGTTTGAAGAGAAATATTTTACAAACACAGTAGTATACAATAATACATTTTAATCCATTTGAAAGATTTCTTACCATTTAATTGGTAGAAGACTTATAAAAAGTTTTACTTTATTTTTGCATCACTCTTGTACACAAGTAGTAGATAAAAGTGCTTAAGTTCATGGACATGTAGAAATTATGTAGTTGTGTGGATTTCTTATATATATTATATTATGATTATCATGTTTTTCTGTATATGTTTTGCAGCGCCATCTTTTTGAAAGACCTGCTGTGCTAACTAAGCAGCCACATTATCATTATTATTGTGTCATAAATCATATCTCCAACATTCTCCCCCTCCCTCCGTATTGTGCACATACCTTGCCATAGTCTATAACAGGTGCATCGATTCCCGGGAAGAGATCAGACACAATACCATTGAAGAGAGGCAGGTCATTGGTGGTCATCTTGGGTACATTCATATCCTTCATAGCAAGGAGGAGAACCTGTCAATTGAAGAAGAAAAACATGAAGCTGCATCAATATTAAACATGACTCTGGCTTTTCAAGCAGACCCGTGTGAAAATTTAGGAGAAACGCAGGAACAAAATATTCTTATTCATACCAAATCTAACTAGGTAGTTTATAAACATTACAGGTTAATGACATGATTAGGAAGATTTGAAACTGCCTCTGGAAGCAAATGATTTGAAACATACCAACTACACATCAGCTGGAGTGGATCTCAAATCTGGAAGGATTTTTCTTTAATTTGTTTAATTAATGAGAATCAAGAATGAATATACCAGTGTTCTATTTCTCTTGTGCCCCATATAAATAATTCCCATAGAAAGCTACACAAGATACTTGCCTGCCATGAGGGATACTGACAGTAGTTTTCTTTAGAATGAGTTAACGTTTGAGAACAAGATTTTTACAGCAGAATCCTTGCACAGTTTAGTTGATTCTAGAATAGTTTCAACCCAAGTTGAAGACTACCCCCAATCATGTAATTTACCTTTAAGTTGAAAACCAAATTCTTGTTATAATTACACACAAGACATGGTCCTTTGATGTGTAATGTAACTGTATAGATGACTTGCCAGATGTTGTGCTCAAGAACAAAATTAGGTCGGATTATGTCATTCCATTCAATGTAACTGTACTTGAGAGAGTTGAGCCAATTGGTGAACAAAGCACTCACCATCTCCAAGTACAATGATTACATGGAATGGTATTACATAATCCATACAACACACATAAAAAGTAAAACATATGACATATAGTTCTCTTGAAATTTTGTTTATGATAAACACACAACAAACTGGATACCATAATATTACAACCGTCCAACTCACCTCTTCATCTGGCACGTTGGGGAAAGACCGCTTCTTTTTGCCTGCATATCTGAGAACGGAGGTCAAGGCACGAAGACCAAAGTCATAATGGTCTTGTTTGGATAACTGCTGGACAGCCAATGAGTAGAGGGTGTGGACTTTCTTGGCCAGGACCTGCGATGGAGATAAAGATTGAGAGTAATGCACTCTAACTTGGGGTGATGGTATAAGTCAGAAAATAAAAACAACACAAGAAGTAAGTCTCACTAAACAACAACCCTTTCAAGCATTGATCTTAACCGTTTTACGTGGTTAGACGCGTACATACCATTAGCATACCACATTCACATATTAAATATGTAGACCAGAAATTTTCACGAGCATTCAACTTTTCGCGAATTTCACAAGTTGAGTCAAGATTCGAGAAGTAAAATTGCCCACAAAACGTTGTTTGAGGCATTTTACTTCTTCGAATACTTGCACTTCCTTGTGAATTCGCAAAGTTGAATGCTCGTAAAATTTCTGGTCTTACAGTATTTTATATGTGAACGTAGTTGCTAAATGTGTCTACACACCTTTTGAATGGCAATAAAACACTTGGTTGGCAATTCGCAAAAGTAACCATTACAATAGAAACAGTGTTCTAGTGACTGTCAGAGATTGATTGTAAGTTTCCCTACTACTCAGCAGCAAATGGTTAATAACAGTGGACACTAACCCTGGTATTGCCAAAGCCTTCACCGAACAGGATGATTTCAGCGATGTAGGCAGAGTCTGCACACTATAGAGCATGGGTCTGAACATGGACTTGAGATTGTCAGGAAGCTCAGTACGTCCAGCGTAACCTGTACAAGAAAAAGAAAGTCAATTTTGGTCAGCCAAAAGGTGAGGTAATGAACATTTTGGTGATGGGGTTAACAGTAAACAAGAGGAGAAATAAAACCACAATGATATTCATTTTTAGCACAAATGTTCATTTTAGGATGAAACATAAAGTATTTGACTGACATGTGGCAACAAATTATAATGTAACACTGGTAACATAGGTAAAATCAACAAGGATTCAAAATGTGTGGGGAGGATGTGAGGGAAAAGTCATAACACCATATCAACCAAATCTCAGCAGTTGCTATGTTCCAGAAAAAAATCAGCAAGGCAAGGGGAAGCATAATGCCCCAACCCCTCCCAGACTGAGACAGGTTTGGCTGCCTAAGTATGAGTATGTGTATTCTAAAGCTTGATATTTCTTTCTTTTTTAAATGCTAAGCTAAAGTGAATTTAGCCAATTATTCTTAATGCATGAACAATACTTTAAATATTTCCATGCAAATGTTAATGCAAACCTATTAGAATCAATTTTGACTGGATCCAGCAAAACCAGGCACTTGTAGGCAGATACAGATTATTGCAGTATTGGCTAGAACACTTTACAAGCTACACTTTGATACATAATTCACAAAAGATTAAAGTCATAAGTTACGTCTATTACAATTTTTGATTTTGTGCAGTGTTCAATGGGTGTGACGCTAACACAGTATTCAATAAAAATATGAATTCCCGACAAGCGTATGGTTTTGGTAGATTGGGTCACAGTTCTTCCACTCTGAACATCTTACCAGGATTCATGGTGATGAAGATGCCACAGGACCAGACCAGGTTGATCTCCCTTCCCTCAAAGATGAAGCGGGAGGAGCCGGCAGCTAGGGCTGAGAGGATGGACAGGATCTGCTGGGCCACCACAGACAACACCTCAATGTTGATACGGTTGAACTCATCAAAACACCCCCAGGCTCCAGTCTTGAA
>JZLH01S0124638.1:24700-36271 GCA_001188425.1 Eucidaris tribuloides
TGTACAAAGAACAGAACTCGTGGAATTACTGTCAACTGATACTCAAATAAACTCAACATGATATTTATCATTAATATGCTAAACTTAAACAAATTTTCTACCACAATCAAGGGTTACTACAATGACATTCTTATCAATTCAGGGCTAACAGCCTAAATGAAGTTTCAATTACTGAAAATTGTTGAAGAAATGCAAAATGATTTAGGTTGTGTGTTTTTTTTCAAATGTTGACTGATCCAAGACTACATACACTACAGCATAATACCAAAGTCATATTCTCTGATATGAAACAATAATACAGTACATTAAGATAACATAGGATTTCACACTTGAAATGATAGGGGGGAAAATACAGGAATTTGGAAATTACAATGATTCACAACACACTTTGACACAAGTAGTAGTAGTTAGTGATAATCCAGCGTTATTACAATCGCGGTGTTTAGTCCCGGCAAGCACAGCGGGGTGCCGGGATTGCAACCTGCCGCACTCACGAGAAAATCACCTCTCATCCCCTCGCGGCGCTCCACTTTACTCTATTCGGCAATCTCTCCTCCTCAACCCAACCCCCTAGCTACTCTCCTCACCACCTCTTCTTCCAGTCTTTCTTGCGTCGCCCCCTCCCTCTGGCCAGCCACCTCAAACTCAACGCCTTCTCAAAAACATGATCAACATCTTCTCCTCAACAACATGTCCATACCAACGGTACTCCGTTCGCCTTCGCTCATCTTGATCCCCCGTCTCTTCTACCCAACATCGCATCACACTCAGTCTCTTCTGTCCATCGAATCGACACCACACATCGCTCTCACCATGCTCTCTCAGATCCTTCCTCATAATCCGCCATCTCATTTTCACTACAAACACCCAGTTTCACTGCCCCGTACAACATCACCGATTCACACAACTCTATTAAACAGATCTTTACATCTTTAGAGGAAATTCTTCTTCCCATATAAGCAGACTCTCCACATTCCCTAACTTCACGCCACCAAATCTTGCGCCTTGCTGTCTCACAGCTGCCCTGCGGCAACCCTCCGCTCACCTCACCGTCCAACTGCCTCTCCGCAAGTATGTAACTCCTTCACTTGTTCCACCTCATCACACAACTTTTCACATGTCCCCATCTCTTCATGCGCCTTCTATGTCAACATTTTTCCAACACAAAATCTTCTTCGCCAACCCCGGGGTCACTCTCTTGATCCTTTGCATCTCCATGAATCCATTTCCCACATTCCCACACAACACTCGAATTTGCCTCCCCTCTTTCCAAGCACATGCCGCATGGGTCCTACCTTACTCACTGATACTTCCTCATTCTCGCTCGCACTTACCAATCCATTTGTCTTTCAAAGGTTTACCTTCCAAACCCTTGCTCTCAAAGCCAATGCTTCCCATTTCCAGAACTTTCCCTCATTGCCTCCACGTCTCACTCATCAAAAACCAAATCATCAGCGTATCAGATCGTTCGGTCATACAAGACTCTTTCTTGCCATCTGCTGCTAACCACGATCAATCAAATTGCAAAAATCAGTGGCCGATAACACAGAAGACGCTTGATGCATTCCGATTTACTTCAATTCCTCAGACAACTCTCGCCAACTCTACAACCATCTTGTTTTAGCCCTTCTAAAAACTCTATCATCACTCTGACCATTGCCTCCGGTATACGCTTTCTTCTCATCGCCCCTCTATGACCTTTCTTGGGACTCATTAAATTTTCTCTCTCCAGGATCATACAAAACACATGTATCAACTTCTGTCCCTCGCTCTGTACCTTCTGAAGTCTCCTGAGAGATAATACCTGGCATCCTCTTTCCCCCCTGCATATAAGCCAAAACTGCACTCCCGTCCACCCCATATTCTAAGTCTATTTCTGAAACTCCTTTCCATTATCATTCAGTTCCATTGTTCCGCAACTTCACCCCCCTATACGCACCACAGCTCATTGAACCACCTTTCCCTTTGAAATTTGGGACCACCACCTCAGTGTCATTCATCCGGCATCCCTCTCCATGCTCAAACACTCTCTGACACATCTCGATCATCACGCCAATCCCTATCTCCCCGCTTGCACTAATCATCTCCACACTCATACCCGAGGGTCCAGCAGCCTTACCGGTTTTCATTTGCCCCATTGCCTTCACCACTTCTTCCCGACTAACCCTCTCAACCGGCCCTTCCACTCCACAAGGATATCAACAAAAAAGTGGTGGGTGGGGGTAAAGTATTTCTTTACCTGACCAGCCAGAAATAATACCCGCATAAAATGGTACACTTAAATTGACATGAGTTTACAAAGATAAAAGTTGTGAAAGGAGTGTGAAAGGTTAAATGTCACATACTGGGACAAACCCCCCCCCCCCAAAAAAAAAAAAAAATGTTGACGTGGGGCAAAGTATTTGTTTACCTGTCCTGGCCACTCTCTGGCCCACTTGTCTCTTTTGCTGAGGTTCTTCTTGAGTGCAATCTTACACTGTTTGAGGATATCCTTCAGGGTCCAGCGCATTGTCCTCTCTATGTCACACAGCCAGGCCTGAACAGGGAAATAATTAAAATTGTTTAGAGGTCATTGGAAATACATTGTTTACAAGGTGGGACAACAAAAATAATTTAAACATGTGTTAAGTTTGATCAGGTTGCAACTGACCCTCATGACCTCCTTGACTTTATTCCCTCATTCATCTTTGACTTACACAACCTTCCTAAGTATTCTTAGGCTCATACCTATCATGTCCTTCTTACCATAAAGTCATTTCTTTTTTTATTCTTCCTCTTTTCTTGAGCCCTCAACCATTGCAATCATTGCTATAACATCTTTCTCCAGCTCCTTATATTTGCACACAAACAAACTGGTTTAACAAGTTTTCATTTGGTTTATGTTTGTCAGAAGTGATCTTGGTGTATAGATGATGTATAGAATTTCTTTTCTTTTCTCATTTTCAGTCCAAAGTAATTTATGAAATCTCTTTCAAGACCCCAAAATAGTGATATTCAAGTTTGTACTTTATTCAAATGAAAGGAATAAACATATTACTTAGGAAAAACATTTGTATAATATGAAAATAACCTCAGTTTAGCACTTGAATACTTCTATTTATGACATTAAAAAAATAGAATCATTCGATCAATCAATAGCAAAATGGTTAGTTTAAAATGTTTCACACACATTTTTGCCAGACCGACTACATCAAACTTAGAACACACTAATAGTTGAGAGCCATCGTCTTGCCCAAATATACTTCGGACACATAACCAAATGGGTTTTTTTCAACACACTTTTTGAAGAAGAGTTGACATACCTCGACAGGTCCTTCCAGCAAGACAGGATGACCAAACTCCACATACTCCCCATCAGCTGAGTACATGCCTTGCGCCTCAAACTTCTGGGTGATACCCATCTTGTGCATGCGCAGCGTCTTGATGTTGTCAAAGCATTTCTTGAGATGAGGTTGCACCTTTAACAGATAAGCCAATTACGCACAATTATTAGTTTCTTACTGAGGAATATTGGCTCAGTTATCCATATTCTCAAAAACTATGTTTAACATGTTTTGAATAAGTGGTACTACCCACGCAATTTCCTTCACCCCTACATACAATATCTATTTTCTCAATTACACTGGTAAAAAATATGTTCTTTATGGGATAGAGACAATAGGCAATATACAAAACTCTATCCTTTGTCCAATGTTTAACTGAACATTTTGTGAGATTTTCTGGGCTTCTGTAGAAGCCTGTCATTCCCAGAGGTTAAAAAAAAAATGTCTCACTTCCAAATTCAACTTTATATTGGTTCTAGGAACCAATTTTGATAAGTTTCAATCATAAGTTTCTAATCATCTTAGATGATTAATTTAGGTGTAAAATATTGATGACTAATTGAAAGTATAGTTTGAAAAACGAAATTTATATATTGAAAGTTTTTTCACTCAACAAATCTTCATCATTTGTTTATGGTACACTAAACTCGAATCAACTTTATTTGTATGGCTAGAGATACCAGCAAACACCAAAAGATGTAATAAAATTATAATAAAGAGGCTGCAATTGCATTACTCTTTTATCAAATATTTCTTACTTGTATGACTTTCTCAAAACAAAACATCTGATCTCCTGTAAACATATACTAATCTCTATCTCTGGCTCAACTGAAAGGTATCTACAATTAATTCCTAAAAACATCATCACCCTATTACTAGAAGTTTATTGAATAAGTTTCCTATTTTCTGCCAAATGGCCATTAATGCCAAAGATTTGTAATGCATTTAAGTCCATCTGGAGGAAGGTAAAACCAGGTCAGGACCAAACTGGTACAAGGCCCATGAAATCTACTTACAGCTTCAGGATTCTTGGACTGGCCAAGGATTTCAAGGAGGTCGTCATTGGACAGGAAGTAGAATCGTGGGAAAATCTGTCGCTTGGTCTCAAGATACATGTCCAGCGATTTCTGAATCTCCTCCAGCTTGTTGTTCATTTCATTCAATGTTTCCAACAGACCTGAATAAATAATAATAATGTTGATTTGTATTGAGCACATTGTCACTCTAAAGGCCCCACACAGGTAGCCATTGAGAATAATGGGTGCTTGCAAAATTCACACTGACAATTTTATATCATTTTACATTACATGAAATTTCAATATACAACTACATATTTTGTGATTGTACAATAATTATATTGTTTTACAAGTTGAACAAACAAGATTTTAATCTCTGTTTGAACATATCTACTGAAGGGGATTTGTGAATACTTAAGGGTATACTATAGGTATACTATATTTTTGGAGCAATATTCATGTATGCTCTATCTCCCCAATTTGTTTTTGTGGGAGACCTATAAATCACTGCCTTGTACAACTACAGCATAGTCTGACCTTCATGGTGGGTGCCTCTCAGAGCATTGTTGTCCTTGTGGAGTCTAACCATAATGATCTTCCAGTTGGCATTCACATTATCAAACTCCGCTGACTCACGAGGGAGCTGTTTACGGATGTCTTCACCCAAGAATATATTCTGAAAAGAAGGAACATAAATGTAGAATTTGAGATTCATGAGTTATCAAAACTAACTTTGTGTTCAGGTATCCTTGGCAAATGTATTTGTGATGAAAATGTCCCAGAAATTTATATTTATCACTGGTATTTGTATATATTAGGTATATAGGTAGGACAAGCTAGTTAAAGATTGTGTCAGGGATGTGCAAGTCCATTACTTCCCTTCATTATCAATACCAAACGGTAGTATAGTACTTACAAATGGCGTGTTGAAAGTCTGAGATCCATACGTCATGAATTTGTTGTTTTATGAGAAAAACTAATAACGACATGTTACCAGAATGTTGTTCTTTCCGTGAGTTTCAATTTTGCTCAAACTGCGAATCGCGGTTACTGTGTACCATCGCAAGACCAAGCGGAGCGCACACGCCGCACAGTAATTGGCTAAACGGCTAACCCCCGTGCGACCATTGGCTAACGGCTGATCGGACAATTTTGGAACGACACGTGTACGTTTGACGTCGCAGATTTTTTGAAATTGCTCCTGAGTAATTTGAAAAAGGATGAAGTTTAACCGTCCAGATTTTCACCAAAACTCAATATTTTACCCCAAGTCTCTATGAGAGGTGTTTATATATATTAATCTTCACATTGGATATGATTTCAGCTGATTTCATTCATATAGATTTTTTTGACGTGCAAATCAATGACACAATCTTTAAATCAATCAATTAATAATTCAATCAATTTAATTATTTAATAAAATGATTATACCATTTCAATAACTGAATCCAATAACCAATATAAATATGTAATTAAACCATTTAACTGTTTTAACCAATTTATTCAACCAATTCACTATTCAACATGTTACAGTAACTTATTCAACGAATATTCATTTTAACCCATTGAAGACTACACACACGATTTCTCGTCGCGAAGTCTATGAGAAATCAAACCATCTTCAACAGGTTAACCAAGTTATTCAACAAATTAACTATTTTAACTAATGTAATCAACCACGTAACTGTTAAACCATTTCATTACATCAATTTTAACCACCCAATTTAACAACCTAACTTTTTCAACCACGTACCAAATTTATCCAAATAACTATCACATAGATGAATACTACTACTAATGTAACTGACAGACTGATTCAGAATGTTGTCACTGACCTCCAGGTACATCCACTGTCTCTGTACTGTCAAGGTCATCTCTATGACCTCCAGGATGTGAGACAGGGTCCTCTCCCAGTAGTCCACTTCCTTCTCAAACGCCTTCACATAACGAGATGCCTTCATTGTTGATAGCGTCACTTGGTTGTCCTCCAGTACTTGAAAGACCTCATCTGTGGTCCTGTGTACACAAATTAGTCAAAAATATATATCAGTTATAGTGGCCATCAATTCAGAGGCCATATAGCACACCAATAAATAAACCAGAATCTTCAATGTCCCCATATGATCACATATAGGGTTCAGAGGTCATAGAGGTCACAAAAACAAACCCAAGTATGTTTCCAGGAAGTGATTACTTGAAGGGTTCAGAGGTCAGAGAACACAAAGAAACACACCTGAGCCAAAAATGCCCCCACGAAGTCATAACTTTGAATGTTTCCAAGCTTCAGAGGACACCAAGAAACAAAGTCTAACATGTCTCCAGTAAGTGATGCTTTGCAGAGTTCAAAGGTCATACAGCATCCTCAGCATTCCCCCATACCCCCCCCCCCTAAAAAAAAAAATAATCCCCAGTAAGTGATCAATTGAAGGACTCAGAGGTTACAAAGCACACAAAGAAACAAATCTGTGTCTGGAATGCCCCCATGGAGTGATTATTTGAAGGGTTCAGTGGTCAGAGTAGTCACCAAGATAAAAATCTGAGTCTATAATGTCTTTAGCAAGAATCACTTTCAAGGGTTCAAAGATTATAATGCACCCTAGAAAACAAATCTGAATATAATATCTCTAAAAAGTGAAGGGCTTAGAGATTGTAGAAGACACCAAGAAACAAATCTGACTCTGAAATACCCCCATGGACTGATCATTTGAAGAATTCAGTAGTCACAGTGGGCACCAAGAAACAAACCTGGGTCTGTAATGTCTCCAGTAAGTGATTGCTTTGAAGAGTTCACAGGTCACAGAGCATTTACCCCCCCCCCCCCCAAAAAAAAAAAAGAAGTCTAAAATTATATTCTCACTGATCAATTAAAGTGATCAGTTGAAGGAATCTGAGGATATGAAGTCTACCAAGGAACCAACCTGAGTCTGTAGTGTCCCCTGTCCTTGTAGGGTGCCACCTCCAGCACTGTCTCCTCCCAGACAGCCTTAATACCAGACAGGGCCTGCTCTATGGCCAACTCCTTGCTGGCTGCCCCAGAGATCTCGGCCACCTTCTCAGCATGGGCGTCAAATCCAAGATCAATGATCCTCTCTAGCGTGAAGTCTTCTGCTTGATGGTCAAATGTTTTCTGTAATTCATCTGAGGAAGCACAGGAAGAGAAAAATACATAATAAATAATCATTATATGCATGAAGAATTTTTATTAAATGAAATAACTAAGTAATAAATAAGAAACTAAATAAACAAATGGACATCATACATGTACAAGTTCCATATATCCAAAGATGTAGCCTAACATTGTCATTATTCTAAAACTATAGCCAACATGCATTGTACACACAGTTACATAAGTGTACATTTTAAATTTAGACATTTTATACGAAATAAACCAAATTTGTACCTTTATTGCATTTTCTCTTTTATCACGTAAATTAACACAAAAGATTGTTTCTCAAAATATGACAACATTAGTCATTATCTGAATGAACTTACCTTGAAGATCCTGCCAATGACGTTCACGCATGGCATGGTTGTGAAGATCAGTGATGAGAGGCATGGTGCGACGGAACTGGTCCACTCGGTTCTTGGAGAAATCCACAATCTCCCAATTCCGATCCTGAGAAACAGATGACAAGTCTTATATTAGTAAAAAGTTATAACCAGCAATAGGCAGTTCTTCATCATGCAAAATGAATCATCTCATTCTAATCTGGCTCCCGCCTAACTTTTGTTTCCACTGATGACAAGTCTTATGTAAGTAACAAGTAATAACAAACAATAGGCGGTTCATCTTCATGCAAAATGAAATCGTCCTGTGTAAGCAACAAGTGGTTCATCATCATGCAATATGAATTGTCTCATTCTAACCTAGCTTGTGCTTAAGATTTCTTTTCAGTGATCAGAGGGATAAATGGGCTTGTGACTTGGGTAGTCCACAAACAGTAACTTGCATTAGCTTATAATCCATAATTTTACATTAAAGTCACTCTTTATAATTGCGTTAGCCCCATTTGAAAAGTGGTCAAACTTTGATATCATGATAGTGTTTAAATGGACAAATAAACACCCTAGTACACAAAACTTTAGACATGTATGCTGTCATTAGCAGAATATGTACAGGTACATATTGACACATGAATTAACTCTTAACGTGCCAGAGTATTTTAACCTCTAAGGGCTTTATGCATATTATTTGGTGCAGATCTGCAACTTTGGCACATTAAGATTTAATGTCACAGGGACAACAATTCTACAATACCACAGTCTATGTGGGAAAACAGGATTAGTTGCTCATTGATTTTCACTTCTGAAAAGCACTTTATGAATATCATCATAATTTTTCCAGGGTTTCATTTTTAGACCTATCAGAGACACTAATAGTATGAAAAATCTTGTGGCTCACTTTTATTAAATGGAAACTTTTTTAAAAGATGCCTTTAACTCTTAACGTGCCGAAGTCGCAGATCTGCGACCTAGGGGGGACGTGCCGAAGTCGCAGTGCTGCGACCAAACGAGTTGATTTTGAAGGGCAACAATTTCATCGTTTATATTCCCCGACTTTCACTGCCGTGAGTTAAAAATTCATGAACGAAAGCAGCAACTTCATGCTTCAGAAAATGTAAACATCAAATATCGTTACGATTTGAAAATTTCGGGTAATTTCGTGAGTTTTCGCAAAGTTAGTACCAATTTTCACGGGAAAGAATAGCTCGCTACTCGGCGCTGTGTGAGCGCAGCGGCGCACTGTGCATCGCGGCGGAAAACTGTACAACAGCGGCAAGAAACGCTTTGCGTTGTGATTGGCAAATTTGTGCAGATGTTGATGCTATTTAGGGACCCGATTGCATTGATTGCTGAATCAACACCAAGCGGGTAGTGTACACGTTCAGTGTGTGGACTGAGGATTTTCCCTTGCCGATGCACCGGGGGGCAGCTGTTGATCGATGTTTTGCTGGTCAACATTGTGATTACGGAATTTCCGCATAATTCCACGGAAATTTACCGGCTATACAAAATCTATTAGCTAGAATAACTATATTTTCCGCAAGAAAAAGAGAAAATGTGTTCGCTTCTATAGTATGTTACTTCTTAGCGATGAAATTTAATGATTACGTCTACAATGAGTATTCTTCTTATGCATACGTCAGTTTCAGAGAGATTTGCTGATAACACTAAGTGGACTGTGCGTCTGACACGCACAAGTACACTTTTCTGTGCACTCTTAATTGTTGATTATTGCTTATCATTATATTATTAGTAGTTAGTAGTATAGTAGTAGTATAGCCATAGGAGTCAGTAAGTGTAGTAGTATCAGTAGTGTAGTAGTAGAGTAGTAGTTAGTAGTATGTGCTGAGTATTGCCACTTATTTATAAGAACACTTCCTGTAATCTGTATACATTTACTAATGTGTACGTATAATATATTCTTATATTTTAATGGCGATAAGTCAGAAAGTGTTTTCTATTTCTTTCATTATTATTCTTCCGTTTTAGAGTTAGCTTTTATCTGGCACATGTTCCTTCAATTGTCGGTTACGACGGCACGTTGTATTATAGAGAGTGTCAGAGTGCATGCTCTTCCGAGGACTGTATTTTGTGATTTTTGATTCATCAAGGTACAAGGTATCGAACTTTCTACCACATTGATAATCTACTTCATGAGTGACCTCGAAGACCAACGCAGAGTCTACCCGTGAAAGCGCGTTTGAATACTCTTTGAATTTGAGTAATAAATGGCTGCGATTGTACAGTGACGTCATTTGCATGTTCCTTTGTCTTGCATCGAACACAAGTGCTTAATGCTTGTGACTGAGAATGAGGGAATAAACTGACAATAGTTTGGAGCATCGCCGCAATGTAAGGGTTTTTCGTACACGCGCCAACACTGGTTTAAAATCAATAAATCGGTTCCAAAAGGAATTTATAAAGACCTCTGTTCCCATGCCGTTGATACATTGTTTACACATTTCGGCTAATATTGTTTGAGAGTTCTCTAACCAGATCATCGCTCCAATTCTTGTCAATTGATGATTTTGTATTTATATTCTGCATGAGCAATATCTACTGAAAATAAGTTTCCTTTACCTCTCGCTCGCCCCCCCCCCCCCGCCACACCCCATAAGTTACCCTAACGTGTAAAAGCAGGCAATCTGTATACATTTCGAAGTTGCCATAGGCAACTTTTACAGCTCATGGACGAGGGCCACCTGGTGTCACGTGATCGTAATTAGTCTCGCGACGCTGTCACTGACTTGACCCCTTATATAGAAACAACCCAAAATCGAACCTGATTCCCTCAGATGTGATATTCATGCAAATATGAATCACTAAAATGAAAGCCTTCAATTATCGGAAAATGCGTTTTCATTTTATTTATCCTTTATTCAAATGACAAGCACTTGACAATAAAAGAAAGATGATTGAAAAAATGTTATTATTACAAGGGGCAAACATAATTATTTACGCACCACTGTTATTCACTACAATCCATAACGAGTTTGGAATAATTATTACTTCTGCTACACTATACTTACTCTCACTACTACTCTATACTATTTTACTTTTTTCTTTTCTATTACCGCTGCTACCATTATACTATTACGTAATCATACTACTTTACTACTACTAATACTATAGCTACTACTTACTACTACTACTACTACTACTACTACTTTTTCTACTACATATAGGAGCTTTCTTTGATTGAAAAGTACTACACATAATCAGACGACAAATTATTCGTTGTTAACAAACATCCGCATTATGTTTCCATAAAACTAATGAAACGCCCTTACTACTTCTACTAGTACTTCTACTACTATAGACTTATATTACTTCTGCCCTCCCTGCGACTTCTATCTTTTATTACTACTACTAAAAGTACTTCTACGTTTAATACTGTTCTTCTCACCTATACTACTATAATCGATACTGTACCACTACTACCTCTATTGCTTTATGACAGCACTAAATTGTCTTCTTTCATATACTAGTATAACTACTCCACTACAACTGCCATTTATAATACTACTACTTCTATATTGTACTACTTCATATTACTACTAATTACTACTACTACTACCTACTATACTACATTTACTACTGACTACTACTACTATTACTACTAATACCCTAGGCCTATTACTATAAGAAATATAATATTCGTAATAAGAACTGAGTGTTCTCTCAAAACGCATACAACCACTGTAGTGACTTTGGGAATTATCTCTCGG
>JZLH01S0124649.1:7874-18927 GCA_001188425.1 Eucidaris tribuloides
GTCCTTAATTATGTCTGACTAATAGTTACATAATCTCCCACAAAATACCACCAAAATAAAAGTAAAAAATATCATCCATCGTCTTTATTTTGGTCTTCATAAACATCCATCTTCTCCCATAATCATCTTGATGACAAGTCATTGGTAGAAAAACATGTTTTTCACACCTCCATCATGCTGTCCTGTCTGCTGAGACTGACCAGACTTAGCAACTGACCGGAAGTCGTTAAGGCCATCGGACATATACCCAGCTCGTAGTCGGATCTCCAATGTGCAACTTTTCACGCCTGCCCCCATCCTGAGCAATGTGAAAAGTTGCGCTCCCGTCTTCCGCGCGATGATTGGTCGATGTCTGCCTTCAATCACCGGCTATCAGGTGTCTTTGGCGGGAGGGTTTATTTTACCTTTTTAATTATAGCTCAGCCAATGTTAATCGACGAGGTATCGGCGACTCTATACAGACTGGACATGATGAATTATCTCTATAATTGTCCGATCACTCTTCGGCTTGTTAATGTTGTTATTGCTTATTCAGTCTGGCAAATTTGTTCTCGATTGTCCCGTTGAATCAACAGGTGTGTGTACTGAGGACAGATACGAAGTGAGAAAATAGACGTCAAAAAAGTTTGACACTGGAAATCGTCTGCCTGGGAGGAACTGACCGAAACATGGGGTTATAAGAGTAAAGCCCGCTGCAACAAGCACTTCTCATTATCACAGCAACCCGTCAAAATGTTAGCGGCATCCGCTAGGGTGAATGTAATGCGATTCTTACATAACTTTTGTCGCAAAGTCAAAGCTTTGAGGTCAAGACATAAATTCATGCGATAAACATACAACTAATTGATTCTGACGATAAAGGATGCATATACCTTTTTTTCAGGTGGTGTTAAGTAAGTAAGATAGACATTCATGTCACTACGTGTTTATTGTATGAAATTTCGGCAGGTGCAAATTCAAAGGAATTATAAGAATCATACTGCAGATAAAAAAGTTTATGAAGAAAATAATAAGACACACTAATAAAACTGTATATTTATATAGTGTTTATTCTATTTAGAAACTTTAAATTTGACAACGTGAGTAAAAACTTCAGTAGAAAAAGTCTTTGGCCAAGTCACACTTTTGTAAAGCCTCTTTTGGTATTTATTCAATTTGCAATAATTCTCGAAATTGATTTCTTTTTCATTTTGCTAATTTTTTCTGTCAGTTTGTCAAAAACATTTGTCGTAAATGAAATTGTGTTATACAAATATCATTTAGTGAAGTGCTCGTTTCGTGGTCTTTTTTTATAAACTGTGTTCACAAATAAAGTTTAGGAGCTAAGTATACATTTGAGTTGGGGTTTGATGATGTAACTGCGGAGGAGACACAAGCAACATGAACACACTCTCTGAGTTATAAATGTCGCCAGATTTATTACAAAATGAGCATAATTTATGAATAATGTCTCCTTTACGATTTCCTATCATGTCGCACATTTTCGCTAATGTTTCCTTAAGTACAAACGAAGTGAAACTAATTTGGCATCTTTGAAGGTGTATTTTTCCACCTTTTACGGTGCTAAAGTGCTTTTGGAGACAAACATTGGGGAGTGTTGTGCATCTGTATGATTTAAGGTACGTGTTCGTATCTAATAAACAGCTGCTGATGTGACTAAAGGGTTTAAAATGACAGTTTGTTCCTTAGTGATGAGGTAATTCATTAAGGGGAAAAAACATCCGCCTGAAATTAATGAAGACAGTTATTTTGGGATACCATTTTAGGAGTATGACGTTATGCAAATAATCCATTCAGTATGAGAGAACTGGAGAATAATGTGCAGTATCTAACTGGTATACCACTTACGTATTTAATCAAATGGGCGATTAAACACACATAATATACATGTATATAAATATGTATGAGCGAGATGATTATAATTAACATTGGATAGTACACCTACAAGCAAGTTTTTAAAACCTTTAATCTTCTCGAAGTTCTCGTTACCAAGAACTGACAATTACAGGTTATTACACAACATAGTTTATCACACGTGGGACTACGGGGGTTAACGGGAGCTTAAAATAATGCCACCAGATCATGGCGTAACTACTTAATGGGCACGTCGACTCTTTGTCTCAGGACCCCGTGGTGCTGCGATGGGCAACGTGTGCGTGTCAGCCGACTTCCTATTAGATCACATATTTCACACTTTTACCCATCCTCGTAACGAGAGATGACATGCTTCGTCCCCTGGGTGTGGGGAGCCAGACTCGTCTTATTATACACACACACACACACACACACACACACACACACACACATAAAAACACACACTTTACACGTTCCGTCAATAGATACCTCCCCTTTTTTGTTATTCCTCGTGACCGCATTATATATTTGGATGCCGTTTGACTACTTCAACCATGTGCAACAAGTTTGAAGTGAGAATGTAATTTATGATGACATGCAGCCTACAGGTTGCAATTTGCACCTTACATCACCTTGCTCTTATCTACACATAGCTTATTAACTTAAACGGCCTTCGTGAACTTTTAATAGATCATTTAAGAAGAGCAGCGATCGCTATGGTTTAACGGCGTGACAGTTCTTCGTGTTGTTAATTCGAACCGAGTGGCAGGGAAAATCGCCTTGACCATATTTCGCAGCTTTGTTCCGTTCCTCCTCTCTCGTTCTCTTTAGGCCAAATATGATTTTTTTTAATAGCACCTTGTGAGTCTGGTTTTAATTGAATGATTGCCGCGGGACTGTAAACTGATAGCCTCATAAAGCTTTTCTTCTTTCCTGGAATTAAACCGTGTGTGAATCAAGGTAGGTCTCTTGTTAGGACCTGTCATCATGCGACTCACATAATGCCTCACATCAAATATGTGTTTGATAATCATAAAAGAATGGGAGGAGAAGAGAGAAAGGATGAAACAAAACAAAGTTTGATTCATATTTATCAGTGGAATAATAAATCAAAGGAAAACTCACTTAATGATGATTGCATATATCCTACGTAACTGCATAGGAAAATCTATGCGTTGGCAAATTGCATGAGCATTACTTTTCCATCTCATCAGAAAATAATTGAACACTCTCCTGGTATACATTTGATTCACATTTTAAAGAACATTACAAGGTTGAAGTTAAATTACAACCCAGAAACCACCGCTTTTAATACATTCATTTGATAATGCTCAGTTTGCTCGTATCACTTGTTTCCATGTTGGCCAGATCTCTCACAGAGAGTGGTCGAAAGATATTTCTTACATAAAATTAAGACAATTTGTTTTATAATAATAAGCTAACATTGTGGAGCTTCAATTTAAAAAAAAAGTTAAACTTTGATATCTGAGCTACATAGTAATGTTTAAATGGACAAATAAACACCCTAGAATACAAAGTTTGGAAAATTATGCTGCCACTGGCAAGATATGCATGAATAAACAATTCCACTCCGGTGGAGGATAAAATAGCCTAGATGTACACAAAGTAAGTCTGTGGGAGAAAATGGGCAAGTGAATCAAATCAACTTGAATGCTTGTAGATTTTCACTTTTTACTTTTTCACTTTTTCACTTTTTTTTAAACAACTAAATCAACATTTTCAAACACGATTTTTTTTTCAGGGCTTCATTTTTAGACCTTATCAAGGACACTTAGAGCATGAAAGATTATATAGCTCACAGCTTTAATGTAGTCTATTGAGCCTTTAACAAATAATTAATTCATTTTTTGCTTTGCGGATGAAAGTTCATATAACGACCATGGTGTGTACCTCAGCTAATTTATTCAAGATTAAAAGATTTGACCAAAACTGAAACTTGGAAGTTACTTTGTAAGTTATGGGGGGGGGGGGTTGTCTTTTTGAGAATTCTCAATCGTCCTAATCAATGAGATAAAAAAGATAACAACGTCATTACTGAATGATTAGGCTAATGAAACTGAAGTATGAGTTTCCCGTCACATTTTTTCCTGCCTATAATGAGGGAACTATTTCATTATTCATTATTCATTATTCATTATTATGCAGGATTTCATTATTTCAACCTTTTATGAAGATTAAATGCACTTTTGTTCATCCCATTTGCACATTTCCAGATTTGCTAACCCAATACATGTACAGTGGAACCCTTTCAGTGCATTTTTCTCGAGACTACATGTTCTGCCAGGAACAAGAACACGAAAACGCATGTTCCAGCACACATGCGCAGACTACGTTCTGCTTGGCACCCGACGAAATATAGTCTGCAGCACCATACAACTGTGTACAACGATATGAAATGAACCAACAGGGGATCAACAAAATACAAACATCATTGGGATTGTTTTTTGACTAATTTCTGAGACTCGTTTCCTACCAAAACTTCCAAAATCAACTATAAATGTGATGCTTGTTAAAAAAAATCAAAATAATGAATTATTTTCAGATTTTTGGCTGCTAACGAGGCCCAAAAATTATAACGAGGGAGGGTGACGGGAAAATCATACCTGAGTTTCATTAGCCTTACCGGAGACCCTCAACAATTGATGCATACTATTTCGAGGAAGAGAGTGTGTTCAATTAACTTATAACGGCCTGATATAATTACAAAATAAAACGAATCCCATGGACGTATTTAGACTTGTGTCATCTCATTTAACCTTTTCCATGTTTTTCTTATACTCCGCAGTCACAATTGCAGACACATCATGGCGCATCGAAATCCTCTTCGTCATGGCAACACGTTCACATTGACTCGTCGGTGAAGTCAACCACCCATTAAACTAGATTGCATTTAGTTTCGAGACCAGTAAATATGTTTTACCGAACCTTTCAGGTGTCGAAATAGGTCAAACGTTAAAAATGTTAAAATATCTGTATACTTAATTCATCTAGTCTGTTACAGTCTGTGTCTGTTACATTTTTTTCACTGTTAAGCCGAAAATGGCAAGTGCAATCACTTACATAATTCTTTCTACAATGTGTCATCCCGCCTTGATGAAATGCACATTCTAAAGGATTGGAAATATCCCCCGCAGAATTGAGACGAAAATGAATTCCACGATTTGCGCGATTACGGAAGTGTTAAAGAGCCACCAATCTCTTGAAGACTTGAATAGTTCAAACGTTGATATTGATGGTATGATAAAATGGAATGCATATAAGACAAAGTTGAGATAGATAATATGCTGTCAGCGAAGTAACGCAGCGATGACCCAAAAAAGTTTCAGGGTATCGTCTGAAACTCTGCATGACCTTCTGTCTTCATACATCATTACCCCGCCAAAGTGCTTATTATGAAATATACAGTGCGTCTAAATAAATTGTGCAAGTAAAAAGTGCCCTCTTGTACAATTAAAAATAACTGTGACTTGATGCTTATATCATCGTCAAGGGCATAAATCTTAGCTTTCATAATTATGCCGTAGGTTCTGTTCAATTTGCTTGTTTTAATGAGGAGATATGTTGTAAACAAGGAAGGTGTGCAATCACAGCTGTGTCACTTGTACGAGGGATGATGATGTTCTCATTTACTGTAGTAAAAATCGCACAATTGTGATTTTACCCTGTCGATGTCGTTGTTAAAAAAGTAAATTGAACAGAATAGATGGCTTTTGAAAGGTAAGGCAGTGCCCTTGACTTTGATGTAAGCGTCAGTCACAGCAATACTGTCAAATTGCCAAAGAGGGAGCTCTTGACTTGCACAATGTTTTGAGACAGGCTGTATAGCAGAGAGACTGTGCCAATCGCAAGTTTTCAATTAACTAATAATATTGCCAATTACGTTACTGATCATATTCGTCTGCGATTTGCTAAAAAGCTACGACTTTAGGAACCCAAAAGACGAGTACTTTAAGGCGATAATGATAATGAGCAAGCGGATACTATGAATCATGTTAAACAACGAGCAGACTACATATTTTTAGTTTCAGAAATGTTCTACATCATGTTCATCTTGATTTGACATTAGCGGGCTCCGCACCGCTCAGTATAGATTCAACGTCCGCTGCATTCAGATGTTTACCGTGATTGTTACTTTTGTCGCGATAAACATCGTCACCAGGAACGGAGAATTCAGGTAACGAGTTTGGGGGGGGGGGAGGGACGAACACACCGAAGGCGAAGTAAAAATACCCTCGCGTGGGGACAAACGGCCCGAGGATATATTGTTAAAAAGTGGAAATTGTGACTTTCAAATCCCCCTCACCCACATTTTTAAGGTTTAATAATCTAATTTCATCACATCTATCTTTTAATGGGTTTGCTGATTACCAAATCTAAAAAGATGCCAACAAAATCGAAAAAAATCGAAAACTTTAAACATCGAGGGGGAGGGGCGATCCCCCGCCCCCCCCCCGATCACCGCCAATGAATTCGTCACCAATGAATCTCGCAAACGTATTACTCCTTTCGGGTGACACGGTGTAAAGACATTAAAGAAGGTCAATTATCATCATAGAGCATAATATTAGTACTTTCAGTACCAAATCAGAATATCACGCGCAAAGGCACTGTTTTTTTTTTTTGAAATGGGAAAGAGAGAGTTCATCTAAAAGTAATGTATCTGTAATGGGTAGAATAATATTTTTGGACCACAAATTCTAGACGTTGGCGTAGACCAGTACCGCGCGCACCGCGTGCACCGCCGGGCGACGCAGAGTTGAAATGCACTGTGCTTCCTTTTAGGTCCGCAGGGAAATTGTGTTCCTCTTCATGATAGCGTGCCTATGACACAATATCACCATTCATAATGATCATAGTTTTTCTTCTGCAGAGCAAACATAACCTTGGCTAAATGTCAGTTGAATAGATCTTTTCTCTACTCCTCTCTTTCTATCCCCCAGTGATACTGGGAAACGTATGAATAACGATTCAGTAAAACACTTCCATACGTCTTTCAGATCTCGCGAGGAACATCCTTCAGTTTGATATAACAAAATCTGCCTGGAGGCACCGGAAATATCTCCATTCATGATGCTCGCGTTTTCTGCAGTATCCGGCACGACTCGGGTAATGTTTAGTACAATAGTGCCATTGATATTTCGATGCGGGTGAATTAACTTGTGCCGATGACATTGCTCTTAACTCGCGCGCGTGCGGATGGTATATGATGGGTGATAATCATTAGTATCCCTACGTAGTTCAAATTACGGTTAAAAAATTAAGGAATCATTGACTCTCTGATATACTTTATAAAAACATGGTACAGAGAGGCCTGTATTACCAAATCTTTTTCCCTTCACTTTCATTGAATACCAAGGATTTTGTAATTTATGTATTTAATCATCACGATTTCCCCCTTGGAATTGGTATTTTGTCCATATATTTGTAATTCATTGATAGTAAATCATAGATTTGGCCAATGATGATGGTCATGTCGTTATGAGAAGTCTGACTCACTAGTTTCCTCTCTCTGTAAAGTACACTTTCCATGAATGGCGTGTGAAGCTGTATTCATTTTAATGTTTCAGAATATGCATTATTTAGGGCAAATGCATAAACAGTGTATAGAGGGTAATTATGTTTGCCAGTTTGCCAATCACGATACACCACCAATCCACAAGTTGAAATTGCAGGTATTTTTTTTGGTTAGAGACTTTGAGGTCTTATCCTACGAGTTTTTCGCAACAAATAACTCAAAATTTCCCGAAACCTCTCGCTCACAAAACCAAAAAAAAAAAAACGCAACATCGCAAATAACCATGTCGATTTTATTTTTACTTGCAGTCTTCAAAAATATTCCTCGTACCAGTTAAAGGCATTGTATAACAATGTTTCCAGTTTAAAAAATCTGAACTACAAGATTCACCATGCTACCCAGGGGCGTAGGCTGGTTTGGGCATGGGGGGTGCACATCTTGGGGAGGTGGAACAGGGGAGGTGCACATCTTAGGGAGGTGGAACTAAAGTTGAGAAAATCAGGCTTGAAAGCAGAAAAGGTGGTGCAAGTTTCGTTTTGCTATTAGGGTGGAACTCCTATGGCTCTGCGGGGGGGGGGGGTGCACGTGCACGTAGTGCACCCCCAGCCTACGCCCTTGCTACCAGTGTCTCTGATACAGTCTAAGAATGAAGCCCTGAAAAAATTGCAGTTTAAAACGATCATTAAGTGCTTTAAAAAAGTGAAGATCATTGAGAGACCATTCCAGCTTTTCCCCATATACTGCTGTGTTACAGAATTTCCTATCGGCTGAGATAAACTTAATGTGCCAATTTGTATCTGCACATATTGTACTAGTGACACATAACTGTCCAAACTTTTGTGTTCTAGGGTGTTTATTTGTCCATTCAAACACTGTCAGATAGCAAAGTTCGACAATTTTTTTAAACTGGTCTTCCACAGTGTTATACAGCGTGGCCCAAAAAGAATGCTACAGATGCGATCGTTAATTTCTCCAAAATCATTCACAAAATGTCATTGGTGATTAGTTCATGGGTTAGAACATTCTTTTTACAACAAAATGATACCATGATCATTCATTTTGATTGAGGTGTTTGGATCTGAGAGCTATTTTTCGGAGGCAATGTCGTTTCCCAAAATGTACTATTTTTTACACTCCAGTGATCATCAGAATACCGAAATATTCTCGCGTCTCAGCATGCCATACCAGACAAACCGCGATGACAATGGAGATGTAGCTCGCATCGTCTACCTTATGAAAGCGAGGGCATTCCAGCCCTTTGTCCGGTATGGCAAGTGAGACGCCAGAATATCTCGGCGTTCCGATGACCGCCGCTGTTAAAAAAATTGGCAAATTTGGGAAATTGCATTGCCTCCGAAAAATGGCCCTAAAATCAAAACGCCTTACTGTTGCGTCACAATTTGTCGCCGGCGACAATTTGTGACGATTTGTGAAAAACCTGACGGCACAAATTGTCGCCAGCCATGATCAAATCACATTTAATTGTTTGTGGATATGAGGGTGTATGTCACTATGTGTTTGTGTGTTTGTAGGTGTATGTGTGTGTCTGTTTGTGTGTCTGGGTGTGTCTGTATGTTTATCTGTGTATGTATGTGTGTGTCTGTATGTGTCTATGTGTGTATGTGTGTATCCACTTTTGTCTGCATGTCTGTATGTGTCCGTGTTTATCTATTGGTCTGTATGTGGCTGTGTGTGTCTGTCTGTATGTGTCTGTCTGTGTGTCTGTATGTGTCAGTGTGTCTGTCTATGTGTCTGTTTGTGTGTCTACATGTGTCTGTTTGTTTGTCAGTGTGTGTCTGTGTATGTATCTGTGGTCTTTTTGTGTGTCTATTTGTGTTTGTATGTGTGTCTGTGTGTCTGTCTGTGTGTCTGCATGTGTATATTCTGTTCGTGCTTTTGTGTCAATGTGTCTGGATGTGTTTAGTCTGTATGTGTCTGTTGTCTGTTTGTGTGTCTGTGTGTTGCGTGTTTGTCTCTATGTGTCTGTGTGTCTGTTTGTATTTCTGTGTGTGTGTCTTTGTGTGTCTGTGTTCGTGCGTGTCTGTATATTTATGTTTGTTTGTAAGTGCCTGTGTGTCTGTTTGTGTGTATCTGTGTGTCTGTGTGTGTTTATTTGTGTGTGAGTCTGTGTATATCTGTCTGTGTGTGTCTGTCTGTCTGTATGTATGTTTGTGTGTCTACGTGTTTGTGTGTCTAATTGTGTGTCTGTTTGTGATTGTGTGTCTGTGTATATATCTGTGTATCTTGTTTGTGTGTGTACGGTATGTGTCTCTGTGTGTCTACATGTGTGTCGATATATGTCTGTTTTTGTGTGTGAGTCTGTGTGTCTGTTTGTATATATGTATTTGTTTGTGTGTGTCGGTGTGTTTGTCTGTGTGTGTGTATGTGTCGGTATGTGTCTGTTCGTGTGTCTGTTTGTCTCTGTTTGTGCGTCTGTATGTATCCATTCTGTTTATATGTGTCTATGTGTCTGTGTGTCTGTGTGTCTCTGTGTGTCCGTATGTGTATATGTGTCTGTGTGTCTGTGTGTCTGTGTGTTTGTCTGTGTGTGAGTTTGTGGGTCTCTGTGCGTGTCTATTTGTGTGGCTTAATGTTTTTGTGTGTTTGTGTATGTTTGTGTCTGTCTGTCTGTGTCTGTTTTATTCGTATGCCTTTGTGTTTGTGTGTCTGTGTGTCTGCCTGACACTCACAACCGCATACAGGCTAACACAGACACTTACAGCTATCCAAATGCACACCATAAACTTGTACATCCTCTTTCTGACACCACACCAACTACCAACTGACACACACAAGCACAAAAGCAGATACACACAGCCATACGCACACATACAAGCACACACAGACATACAACCATGCAGATACACAGAGACGCACAATTACACACAGACATGTGCAAAGACAAACACACAGACACATACACAGACACAAACACAGACACATACAGAGACACAAACACACAGACACATACCCACACAGACACAAACACAAAGACACACAATTAGACACACATACAAACACGCACATAGACAGACAGACAGACACACACGGACACACATACACATACAGAGACACACAGACACACAGACAAACACACAGACACATACAGACACACAAACAAAACAGATACATACAGACACACAAACAGACACTTACAAAGAGAAACGTACAGACACACAAACACATAGACAAACACACAGACACTCACAAACACACAGACATACAAACAGACACACATTCACATACAGACAAACACACAACACACAGACAAACAAAACAGATACATACAGACACACAAACAGACACTTACAAAGAGAAACGTACAGACACACAAACACATAGACAAACACACAGACACACACAAACACACAGACATACAAACAGACACACATTCACATACAGACAAACACACAACACACAGACACACAATCAGATAACAGATACAAAAGACACATAAACACACATAGACACATACAGACGCAGACACATACAGACAGACACACGAACAGACACATTCAGACATACACAAATACACAGACATACAAATAGACACACAGACAAACACACAACACACAGTCACACAAACAGACAGCAGACACATACAGACGGACAGACACATGCAAAGACACAAATAGACACGTTCATACACACAAACACACAAAC
>JZLH01S0124675.1:8068-21997 GCA_001188425.1 Eucidaris tribuloides
TCGATTATGTTTGCTCCCCCCATATTTTATTGGTGGAGCGATCGCCCCTCCCCCCCCGCCCCCTGGATCGATGTCTCTGTTTGTATTGCACGTAGGCCCTGCTGTCTGCGTCTCCAATTAATTGGAACTGATCGTTAAATTGACAACCATGGGTTAGAGTTGCATTGAGACTTACTCAATCGATTCCGGTGCCAGATCGCCGATACGCCTTTTCTTGTACAGCTGGTTGAAAGTACCGTCCACATAGCCATCCCGGTAGACCGATTCGAAACTGGGCGTGCTGTTGCCAGGGGCAACGGAGAAGATGGCGATGGCACTCACGCCGTCGATGCCGACGAAGATCAGTTTACGACCTTGGACGTCGCCGACGGCCAGGGATTCGCATTCAGGTCCCTACAAATGAGAAAATATGATAGTTTTTATGTTGGCTATGGGATAAGAGGGGGAATATTACAGAAGAGGTAAACTTGAAAGAGGTAAACTTCAAAGAAGTAGACAGTGGACGTCTTGGTTTGATGATATAAGGAAATATATGAAGAAGTCATATCAAATATTCAAGATTAAAAACTGAAGACAGCTCGCAACCCAACCTTGTCCCAACTACACAAAACCACTTTTTTTTTCAAAATCGGCTACAGTCTTGTTGAAACTTGCAAAATTTATGATCGTTTATCCCGACCACGGATGACCAGGGATGATTAGCCTGCGCCTTCAACAAGACTAGAGATGCTGAATCGCCTTCCATTAGGCGACAGCATCATGAAATCAACATGTTTAATAGGCGACGCTACTTGTTTATTCCTCGATCAGTCGCCGACCATGGCACGACACGTCGTGACATGTTGCCGTCAAGACTGCTCGCCGATTAGTCGGCGAGTTGTAAACGCTAAAACCTGTCGACTGATCTTCTGTAGTCACCGATTTAACAAGTCCAATCTTCTCTCCTGTTTGGAACCTACTCGATCTTTGCCGACCACTTTCCAACTGCACACAACCACTCATGATGTGTGCCAACGCATCCTCTGCCGCTTCTACGCCGCTCATGTGTCTGTGCTGACCTTCCTGATTCGAAAATATCCGCCACGATTTTTTTTGTAGGCTACGAAAAATAATCGTGGTGGGTTTTTCAAATTTGCCACGTGTTCCCAACAACACAAGACTACAGAAAACTGTACACGACAGTCCCAGAGCTCGCCAAATCTACACATGAAAAAAAGAAAACTGCTACGATTTTTTGAATATTGGCCAATCGTGACCGGTCTTGAGTAGTCTGTACGTAGTTTTTTTAGAAAATAGTCGGCTCATGTGACTGGGTCTTTACAGGATGGCAATTGATTTGGGTAGGACGATCAAACACAGGGTTCAATCTGGAGGGATGTATCAACAGCGCCATCTATTGCTTTTATATTGACAAGAAGGATATCGAACAGATGATGCTATAACGCTGACGAACTATTATTATACATAGAAACTATTCAACCCTGTCTCCAAGAAAGGTATCGAAAAAGAAATAACAATAATCTTACATAAAGAAAGATGCAGCCGGCAAATAACAGGAATAAGTTAAGCAAAAAAAAAATGACATTTAATTATGAGTATTGTGAGAATTATTTTACATGGTGATAAAGATAGCCTCAATAAGGGGTAGGGGCCTACTGTGTGATACTTAACCTCAGCAAGGCCCTATAAATTAGTCAATTTGTGTTTATTTTACGTCTTTGCAAGTTTCACTCCGGAATAAAACTTTGCAGAAACAGCTATAGGGGGGGGGGGGGAGGAGCTTATCGATTCGAACAGTGCACGCCGCGACTAACACGTTGGGTGGCATGCATTTGTCACGCATGGTCAGCTCCAGACCAGTGAACGTGCAATCTGATTGGTTGGCAAGAACTCAAATGTTTTTTTTAAACTTATGCCTGTTAGTTGCTGGCTCCTTCTTCCTATAATGTGTTACGCCATACTTGTTAAAAATCCACGTCGCGATCTTAGATATTGCATCTAATATTCTGCGGTATGACCTATCATAATTTTATACAAATTTCATTCTATATTCTCGGGGATTGGGGGAGGGGCGGGGGGAGGAGTGGATCCAGAATGTTCTAATGTTCATCTGTTTTTACCGAAGGGGATGGACACTTATGTCATATTACGCTTCCTTTTGTCGGACAAGAAAGGGGACCCATGTCGACTCGCCACTATATATCAACGATTCAACTCACGGAGCAGTGTGATAATACTCGCACGAATTGAGTAACTTATCATTTACCAAACCGAACGAAATTCCAGTTGAAACCAGTTGATTGTTAAACTATTTTGGTTCCACTAGATTTCCACTTCTACAGGTTGGCTGTCTTCCACAGTTCCAGTGGAAACCAATTTGCCACCTTATTATACACGCTTTAAACCTAGTTAACCCATTGAGAAATCTACAGTCATGGACAAAAGTTTGGGATATAACATGCAGTTTTCACTCATATCAGGAAAAGGTGTCTTGTCCTGAATTAGAGACAGGGTTGGCGCCACAGAGGGATCAGGAGGTGGGCGACCACCCCCTATTTTATTATTAAAATGACGGGAATTTTACTGTTTTTCGAAAATATCGCTCTCCTATTCTTGTTGATTTTGCTAGTACATGTAGTAAAAACAAAATTGGCAGGCAAAAAAAATGCTTTTTGTCGCCGTCAACCCCCTGGCCCCGCTTGACGGACGCTGTTCGGCTTGCATTTTGGCTAGTAAAAAATATGTTCGGCAGACAAAATTCTCGCCGACAGATTTCGCCCCTCCTAAAATTTTACCCTGGCGCCGCCATTGAATTAAGCTCATTTGAATATAATAATTATATGTTCTGCATGGGTAATTGATCAATATTTGTAAAAAAAAAATAAAAAAATCTACACTTTCAAACAAGGCTACGCAGAGAAATAAACACATTCCAAAATTTTGTCCAGGACTGTAATTAGTTCCCGTTGCCCGATTTGGTCTTTTACTGGTAATTTGCTCCCAGTTGAAGCAAGTTGGGCCAATGGAATCAAGTTTGAATCTCATTAATACTCTAGGTGCCATTCAGGTTACTAAACGGGAATTCGCTTCCTTGGTTTAAAAATCAAATATCGACGCATACTAAACTACCGAGTACTTGTTCAAAAACTTACGCGTTTGCTGGACCTGGAGTCGACGGTCGCCCTGGGGCCGAATCGTCTCGGATTGCCGACCATCGAGGCCGAGTTGAAAACTTCGGGGAAGAAGCGGGCGATCTCTCGCTCGATTCTGTCGCCGCTGTCCCAGGCCAGGGTCATATTGTTGGTCCGAACGTCGACCTTGTAGGCCGAGATGCCTGCGCCCGCCGACATGAACACTCTGATGTGAAGAGCTCGGGGTTCGCAGGTCGGCCACCCGTCATGCAACTGCTAAACCCGTCGCACCTGGTTATACCAAATTTATAAAAAAAAGAGGAAGGAAGAATTAAAATAACAAACAGAAATTATAAAATAGGGAGATTTTTCTTACAGTCTGCATCCCCTTTAAACACGGGGGCGACCCAGCGGTCAAAAGTTAGCTGGGAGGCGGGAATTCCGTTCGGGAGAAATTTGCCGGCTATTTTTCACCGGCATTCGAGCAACAATCAGAGTCGAAATGTCCTCATTAAAACCATCTACGGGGGGGGGTGGGTAGGCAAACTCTAACCCTCAATCTCAATACTATGGAAATTATAGGTGGTGTGCCTGGTGCTCATTCTTAAACAATAATAGCAATGCTCATAAAACCATCGCATCTTCGCCATCGTCATCTCGCTGTAAAACCTGCATCAAAATAATCATAAATTTCGTTACCACACATATGCTAAGCGAATGTGGACAAATAGTCCTGCAAAACGCAGCCCATTTTCGTTATAACACTTTACTTTAGAGCAATCACTAGACTGAACGTAGAATGGGGGTTTTATATCTGTATCTGTAGGTTTGCTTAGTGAAACACTTACTTTGGTGAGAAATTTTCGAACAATTGTTCAGCAAACATCAACACTGATCAAGTAGTTTAGCGGAAAGTTCTTAGTCTTCTTACGTTGAAGTTAAGAACATCAACAAGATTACAGCAGAAGATAACCCCCTAAAAACGTTTTAGGTGTTGAAGTGACCACATTGGCGTGTAAATGTAACACCATAAATGAACATGGAAATTTAACCCAGCTTGGTGTTTGCAATATTAAACACCCGCTCGTTTTTGAGCATGCACTTACCAGAGTTTCTCCTCTAATTCATCTGCTTCTCTAGTACTTGAGGAACTCTCCTCTGCCGACAAAAAGCTCTGGAACAAGATAAAAAGGGAATATCAAGACGTACTATTGCCCGTCTACGTTAGATATAACCGTATGCAATGTTCATGATACTGATTCCGTCGTGTGTTTTTTTTTTTTTTTGGGGGGGGGGGGTTACTGCGTAGAAAATCATGTTGCATGGTTGTTGTTGTTGGTGGTGGTGTTGTTGTTGTTGTTGTTTTTGTTGTTGTTGTAAGGCGATTCAATCTATGTCAGATCAAATTTTACGCCTGGGCAATGCAGGTATTCTAGCCGTAGGTGGCGTAAATCCAATACATCACCAAGCACATTCTGCACATTCTGCTCACCGTGTACCCCTGCAATTACATTTTCCCTTCAATGCTTAATTATAAATATTACTTACGAATGATTATTTGACATTTTTCTCAATACCTTAACAATCTTAATGCATGTTGTGTTTATTGTCTTTAATCTAATTTAAATTTGGGATCAAGTTAGATCAGGCAAGGAAAATAGATTGTTGACTCACTTAATAATACTTCGAGTTCATTCAATTTTGTATTTTCCTTTGTAATGTTTAACAAGTTGCAGAAATAAATGAGATAGAATGAATGGATGGATGGATGAATGAATGAATGAATGATTGAATGAATGAATGAATGAATGAATGAATGAATGAATGAATGGATGAATGGATGAATGAATGGATGGATGAATGGATGAGAGAATGGATTGATGGATGGATGAATGAATGGATGAATGAATGAATGGATGGATGAATGGATGAGAGAATGGATTGATGGATGGATGAATGAATGGATGAATGAATGAATGAATGAATGAATGGATGAATGAATGAATGAATGAATGATGATTGAATGAATGAATGAAAGGATAGATGAAGGAATGAATGAATGAATGAAAGGAGAGGTATCGCGGATGAAGTGTCCGTCTTGACATGATATGATTGAACCGGAAGTCTATATATAAAGAATCCTCTGTCTAAAAAGCTACGTTCCCACTTTCACTATTGAAATCGTGGTCTCATTTGTGGAGAAATGGTGGTGATCTTATCAGATCTTGAGGTCAGTCGTGGCAATCGAGGCGATCGTAGAAAAATGTTGGAGGGTTCAAAAATTATCAACGATCAATACGATTAATTGTCAATCGTAATCGTCGCATCAGATGGTAACAAAGCGCGACAGATCGCATCTGATCGTGCTGTTACGAGTCTAACGAAAATGTATATTTATATATACAATGTGTCTCAAAAAAATTGTGCAAGTAAAAACCGCCCTCTTTGGTGATTAGAAAATACTCTTGTGACATGATGCTTACATCAACGTCAATAGCATAGTCTTAGCTTTGAAATACCGTTAGTTTTGTTTAATTTGCTTGTCTTAATCTTGAGATATCTTAATTTGAATAAGAAAGGGTAAAATCGCGATTGTGCCACTTTTACTAAAGTCCCGGGTAAAAGTGACACAATTGTGATTCCACCCTTTTGTAGTTTACAACATATCTCGAGATTAAAACAAGCAAATTGAACAGAACAAATTGCATTTGAAAGCTAAGACGTTGCCCTTGACGGTGATGTAAGTATAATGTCACCGGAGTATTTTCTGATTGCCGAAGAGGGCGCTTATTACTAGCAGAATTTTTTTTAGACCTGCTGCAGCACGTCTCAAAAATTGTTCAAGGAAAAAGCGCCCTCTTTGATAGTTCGAAAATACTGCAGTGACACATGTTTATGTCAACATCAAAGGCAAAGTCTTAGCTTTGAAATGCAGTTTGTTCTGTTCAATTTGCTTGTTTTGATCTCGAGATATCTTGTAAACAGCAAAACGGTGGAATCACAACTGTGTCACTTTTACGGGAAGAGGGCTTGATGTTATATTGACTGTAGTAAAGGTGGCACATTTGTGATTTTACCTTTTCGTTGTTAACTGAACATATCTCAGGATTAAAACAAGCAAACTAAACAGAACAAACGGCATTTGAAAGCTAAGGCTATGCCCTTGCTGGTGATGTAAGCATGACGTCATAAAAATGTTTTCCTCATTACTTAAGAGGGCGTTTTTGACTTGCACAATTATTTTTGAGACACACTGTATACAGGACAAGATTCAATGCACTTCATTCAGTCATCAACATCTGAAGAGGGCACAGTTAGTAAATTTCAGAGCCTTCGAAAAATGCCACCAAGGGTATCGAAACGTGAAATTTGAGGGATGTAAAAAGAAAATCCGCGATCAGCTACGACTAGCCCATCGTAGCATTCGTACAGATCACACGACAGTGGAAACGAGGCATTATCTTCTAAACCACGAGGTCTTATTACCAGGGGCGTCGATCCTGGGGTGGCAAAGGGGGCAGTCGCCACCCCAATGAAAGATTGGGGGGGGGGGGCAACATATTGAATTGCCCGGACAGCCCCCCCCATAATTTTGGCAACTTGAAAAATTCAGAATATGTAATGCAAGGATATGTTTAAAAAGCCTTAGAAAGAACTACAAAACCATTAAGCTTAGTATAAAAATACTATTAAACATGCACAATTTTTAATTTTTCGGCGCGCTTCGCGCGCAAAATTCTATATTGTGAAAACTTGATATTTTTCCACTTTTGCTACCCCCCAATCCGAAAAATTGATTGACGCCCCTGCTTATTACTAATTATTACTGCCCAACATACCTTCTACTACAAATTCTTCACCGATTTCCATTTCTTCAAATTCTCCCCCGCCAGGAGGGCAGGCGTCCGGAGAGCACTCGAGCACCATTGGGGTGGCGCCCTCATTGGCTGTCACGATATAGGTGTCACCCATGGCGTCCACGTAAGTCTCAATGGCGTCGGGCATGGGGAAACTGTGAATATCATACGACTGCGGCAGGACGCCTACGGTAACAAAATTAGTACATTGAGTTAAAAAATGCTTCAATAATAATAATAAAGAAATATTCAGAAAATACTGGAATGAGTATTTACGCTTTGGTGTATGAGAATACAAAATTCAGTATTTTGCTTGATCGCAGGAAAACAAATTGTAGGCCTACCTACGTACGCGCCTTCAAGATTCTGAAAATCCCACATAGTTAACACAAGGCACAATCCGGTTCCTGTAACCAAAATTTTAAGAAACACCACCTCCCCCCCCCCCACCAAGAAAAATTATTTATTGACTTGTATTGTTTTGTTTTTCAAATGAGCACTTGTATGAATACAAAATAAAACATTCTCATGGACTTAAAGCGCAAGTTTAGTTTGGGCGATTTTTTTTTTATTATTTGTAAGCTCTATGCCCACACGTCATGTTACACCAATAACAGATTTTGAATGTCTTTAGTTTTTTTGTAATTGATTAATGAAAAATCTCGGGGGGGGGGGGACCATGTATAGTTTACTTGATTCTAGAGTAGTTTCAGCCCAAGTTCAGGACTACCCCCAATCATGTTATTTACCTTTATGCTTGATGAAATTTTCTTCTTTCGTAAAAATGGTCTATGATCTACTTATTTCCTCAATCTTGCAAACATAACGACACTTACCTCCGTCGTTACTGCTCGCATCCATTTTCAGATTTTTCCAACTTTTGATTCCCATCGGGTATATGTCGATGACTGAGTTTGTTGTAAGGTCGATTGCAGCGATGGCGTTGTTTTCCTAAAGAACGAAATTGTGTGGATATTGATCAAACGTCATAGTGACGCTTCATGTGGACGAGAGTCACATAATCCAAACAAACGCATAAAAATAACAATCAAGAGCTTCGTTCCCCATCCGAGCCCCCCCCCCCCAAATAAAAAAAAAAAACCGACTCCCTCCCTGCAGGCCGTCCCCTTCCTCACACTCATCGGTCCAGTAAGATTGTTCAAAAGGAATAATTAGTGTATTTTATTTTTTTTTTGATAAATAAATGTGCAATAATAATACGGTGAAACAAAGGTGTTTCCGACTGGACGACATTATGCGTAAGTCTGACTGTCTCATATTCATATTTTATTTTCATTTATAAACCGATGTAATCAAAAATAGTAATACATTTATTTTATTAACACGTATTTACTTTCTTAGCACATAATGAGGTCAGTCCTCGTAATGCTGATTTGGAATATAATTACTCTGTTCACTGGGATACAGTTCTAGCCAACAAAAAGATGTGCAGCATTTCCACTCGCTTGTGGAGTATTTTTGGGTGAGCTGCCCTCAGTCTTTCTCACCCTACCATTGCATACGCCTGGGTGAAAAGATGTAATTCAGATGAATTATCTTACCCAAGGTCCCAAACGCCACATGATTCGAACCAAGGACCCCGTCATCAAGAACGCTGCAGCCTTACCCACTAAGCCATGCATTGGTTGGACCATAGTATAGGACATATAGATCAATATAAGACTGATGACTTAGGTGTTGACATATCTTGACTTGACGTAACAATGACAGTGACTTGCTTTGATTAGAGCCAACAACTATCAAGTAAGTTCCTGAGTTCCTGATAAATTATTTAGCTGAATTAAACTACGATTTACTTTACCAGTGCCTCTTTTCAATTTCAAATACAAACACTTATTATTTTGTTATGTGATGTATTCGTACTATACTTCTTGACCTGGTGACACGACAGTTGCTCCGGTGACAATATCTCAGAAGACAAAGAATTAAGGTTAGGGTTGCCATTGGGTTTCCAGCGCAGAACAGGATTAGGGTTAGGTTAGGGGTTGGTCTAGGGTTAGGGTCGGGGTTGAAGTTGGGGTTAATGTAGAAAATAATCGTTGGAGAAATTGTCACCGGAGCAAATCTCTGGAACCTTCTAACCTACCTGAAGACTGACGAAAGCGGTCTGTTCGGTTTGGTCCAGGGTGATGTGCTTCGGTTCCAGGCCCTGTGAGAAGGTATTGGGACCAGGATCTCCCATCTGGCCTTTGTACGGATGACGGATATGCTGGGCGGTGTACATCCGTGCTCTGAAAATAAAACGAAACGATATACCAGATTAATATCATCAATGTGGTATGGAAAATTATGTAAGGTTTTATTTCATCTATTTTTTTTTAGGGATGATTATTTTCAGTTACGCAATATTATTTCAGTGAGTTTGTGCATTTTCGCTGATCCCAAATCAAGTTACGATTGATTGTAACTTTAATAGCTCGATTTTAACTGGTTTTAATTACTTAAGGATGTTTCTAAACTCAGTTTTAACACAAAATAAACTTCGTAATTGAGGAGTCTCTGGGTGATTTCAATGTAATTTTGATTGCATAATAAATTCTAGTGAGAACGTGTGTGAATAGATTTGGCATTTTTTCAGTTGTATTGCACAGTATTCTAACACAAAATAGGTTGTTTTTTTATCTTAGAGAGGGGCTATAGTTGAATCCAATGTAGTTGAATAAAGTTAAATAGATTCGATTGATACCGTTTCTAGATAGATTTGACATGGTCCTGATGACAGTTTTTGACACGTTACACTGATGTGCAGCAAAAAACGACTGGTCTGAGACCCGATTTATGATTAGCATTAAGCTAGAAGACTTGAACTTTTGGCACTTACACTGGATTAAACCTCGTAAAATTGACTTCGTTGACAACGTAGCTGATGGTCGGGGTGCCAACGCATTTGGTTCCCGGAAGTGGGGTCGTTCGAGGGGCGAAGGGAGGAAATCCGCCCCCAGCACCTGCACCCCCGGTACCACCAGCTCCACCACCAGCGCCGCCACCAGCGCCGCCACCAGCACCGCCACCAGCACCGCCGCCGGCACCGCCGCCGGCACCGCCACCAGCGCCGCCGCCAGCACCGCCACCCGCACCGCCACCGGCACCGCCACCAGCACCACCGCCAGCACCGCCACCCGCACCACCACCGCCGCCGGGCATTTGCGTTGGGAATGGTGGGAACTGGGGATTTTGTCCCCCCGCCATCGTGGTGAATGGCGATCCCGTTGTGCCGACCTGCTGTTGATTTGGCCCGCTGGAGGAGACGGCCCCGGCGAGGCGGACCGTGGTGATGGTCCCCTCGGGGTTGACCCAGGTCTGCGTGTTCCGGTTCTCGGCCATGGAGCCTTCGTTAGCGACGATGATCAGACTGCAACCCTGGGCGAATTTGAGGTTCATCGGCTTGGCACCAACTGAGGCAGGGAAACATGATTCAAAGACAGTTGGATTAGTTTCTGTTTTCGTGTTTTGAATCATAATTATATTGGGCCTTCTTTACCCGTAGAAGACGATTTGATTTCAATATCACACGCATCCTAGATAGACACCTGTCTGAGATATATTGTAGTAGCCCCCAACGAGTTAAAAGTGGGAAGCTCTAAAATGTGGAAGCCCCATTCAAAAAATTGTGTATGCTGTCCATTCCTTATATTCTTTTTCAGAGGCGTCGATCCTGGGGTGGGGGCGGGGGCGGGGGAGGGGGGGGGTAATCGCCCCACCAATGAAAATATTGGCGGGCAAACATATCGATTTGCCCCCCAATAATTTTAACGATTTGAAGACTTCATAATATTCAATGCAAATCTATGTTTTAAAACGCATTGGAAAGCACTATAAAACCATTAAACATGGCATAAAAATTCTATTAAACATACAAAGTTGTCAATTTTTCAGCGCGCTTCGCGCGCAAAATTCTGTATTACAATGTGGCTACCCAGCCTGCTCATTCACCCTCTCCCTTATTTTTTTCTTTACTTGAATTATTATATCATGGCATCTTGTATATGCATTTTAGAATTATATGTTTTGTATATTTTCTTTAAACTACATGATTAGAATTTCAATTTTGACTTGAAAAAGAAAATAAACCCACAAACGAGGATCCGACACACTACAGCAAATATTGTCCACCTCCCCGGTCCACCAAATCAGTTTTCATTCATACCTTAAGACTGCACTGTGTTAAAAATGCATCATTACAAAACCCAAAAATATGCATGCGCGTGACTGACGCGTGTGCCTCACTTATTGAAAATAATTATGGTTGTTATTCTTCCCTCCATATTTCCGTGCAATTACCATAAAATATGCACAACTATCTGTTTTTACTGCTGTAGCGTATATACTTTGCTGCTATCATTTATATGGATGGAATGAGGTGTCCACGGATCAGCTTTTTCTAAACAGACACGTCATGTCACGCCACATCACGTCACGTCACGGCATGCTGACGGATTAAGCACAGTCACAGACCAGTGCTGCAACATAATGCACGAACGTATCAATACCGAAAACTCAATTGAAATTTTTATATAATGATTTGATACAGGAAAAACAAAAGGTAGCAAGAGCAGAAAGTTTGTGGTTACATTTATTTGAAACAAATTTTAACTTAAAATTGGAAACTGATATGGTTTTTTACAATAATTTCAATTTTAAGTTTCTTTATGATATTCTTCCAACACCAAACAATTTATTCAAATGGAATTTAAAAGAATCAAATTCATGTTTTTATTGTGATGATATTGGTGATATATTGCATATGTTTTGTGAATGTACATATTTGATTTTATTTTGGCATTATGTTGAAAAGCTTATAAAAAATACTTTCTTGCAAAATTTTCTATTACTTATGAAAGAGTGATATTTGTTTATAATTTAAGTAATGGGTAAGAAATCAATAGATATAAATTTAATTTTGAATTATGCTTTGTTTACTATTTACATGATTTATAAATATATGTTAATTTATCAAATGAAACAACAAAAGCTGAGACAAAATACATTGATTCGATTATTTGTTACTTTATGAAAAATAGAGAAAACCAAGAAAAAAAACAGAGTTATTATTAATCTTTATTTATGAAAAAATGTGTATTTCTAAAAACTAATTAGAAAGATGTTATGTTATTATGTTCATAAAATATTATTTTAACGATCGTGCTAACATGATTCAATAAAAGACCAGATTTGGTTGTTAATAAATAAATAAATTGATTCCTTGACATAGGAAACCCTGCAAAAATAATGCATTGATATGTGACGAATGTGACTGTGCTTTATTCTGTCAACGTGACACGAACATTTAGAACGTGACTGTAAGAACAAGCCGGCGTGTACACGGAACTGATCGGCCGAGATAACGTATACGCCGATAAACGGACGAATACGCGGATCATACGTGTACACGATACAGCCCTGGTACTATACTATACCTGTCACAGTGCACAACTCTTTCATGGTCTTCGTGACGGGGTTGAACTTCTCGTAGAGCACGAGTTGTCCCGGCTCGGTGATGTGCATTCCCGGCAGAAGTAGCCCCACCAGGTCTCCACAGTGGGCGATGTCCGCTATCGGTCGTTCCACCGCCACCTTGTGGACGATCTCCGGCCTGACCACGTCCGAGAAATCGACGATGTGCATGAATTTCCTTCCTGGAAGAGAGGAACGAAAAAGGAATGTGAATTAGTAAGGACTCGGTTGATGCAATTGATGGCTAGTGCCTCATATCGTTGTTAACCCATTGGAGATGATTTGATTTTGCTATAACAGGCGTTTTCCGTAGACTCGAGTTAACACGAGTTAACTCGTACTTAGTCTCCAACGGTTAAAAGGTATCAAATACCCCGAGCAAGCAGGGGCGGCGTCAGGATACACTCTGAAGGGGCAAACCCGTCGCATTCCCAGAATTTTGCGACAAGCAAAAAATAAGGGGTATCGGGTAGGGGCGTAGCTACGGGGGGCCTGGGGGCACGTGCTCCCCACAAATTTCGTGTGCCCCCCAGGTGCCCCCACAAAATCACGAAGGAAGCAAAAAAAATGTGTATGCGCCCCCCCCCCCCAATTATTTTGGTGCCCCCTAAAAAAATTCAAGTCCCCCCCCAGTGCCCCCTGCTGAAAAAAAAACTAGCTACGCCACTGGGATCGGGTCCACAAGAACACTGAACTATGCTGCAAATTGATGCAAAAAAGCATCCATGGTGCAAATAAACACACAAGTAACCCATTTTTCTAAATTTTGAAAACCATAGGGGTAAGAAGCCCCCCTCCCCTCCCCCCCCCACGACGCTTTTGAGGGCAAATGCCATGATAGAGTATGAAGAATATTAGTTTTAGCCGAATGAATTTCATAATAGTAACATACAGAAGATTGTGATTTCATGAAAGTTTTATGATAATTCGTATCTCAAAATTAGAATGTTTGCAATCTTTGGGACAGGGAAAAATCAAAGTTTTGTCAATTGAAACTCAAGTGATATAGTACACAATCGAACTAGACTGGTAATAGCGCCTTCTGCGACTCAAATATGAAAGCTAGGACACTCGCTTTGGCTGTCCGATAAATCACTGCGTCATTCACCTGCGGTTATATTTGTGTACAATGCCACTGCATGCTGCATCATTAATCAATGAATATCTCCATGACCTTCGGATATTTAACATGTAGAATTGACTATGAATTCTGGCTCATACCAAGTTACCTTGATTAGTAAAAGAGATATGAGGAAAACACAACAGTGAATGTTTGAGAAAAAAATAAAAATATATATAAACATGATTTTTTTTTTTGGGGGGGGGGGCAAAGATCATTACAAAATTGACAACGATGTGACGTTCACTGTGAGTGATTTAGGACACTATTTTTCCAGAATTAAGCATACTGTTTAAAGTTTCTGCTGTGAAAAGGACATGGTCATACAGTGTGTCTCAAAAATAAT
>JZLH01S0124683.1:20218-32464 GCA_001188425.1 Eucidaris tribuloides
TAAGAGAGATAATAAACTGATATAAAAGAAAATGGCATCAAACAAATGCAATCCTGTGTACTTTTAGATTCAAATTGTATTAGTTGTTTGTAGTGCGAGATCGTAAAGCCCAAGTTTTAGAAATATTAACTTAATATAACATTAAACTGAAACAACGATGAAGTTTCATTGACGCTATTACAATATTTACAGCCACTATAATAGTAATAGCTCACTCCTATAAAAGTATAGCAATTAATTTATACTAAATTGATAAACAGTGAGATGCGTGCAATATACAGCCGCAAAGAGCAAACATAAATGAGATGCTGTTAGTAATCATAATCATTGCAATTACAAAAACGTCCAGAGCCTTGAACCCACAATTAAAAGTCATGCATGGCATATAATTTTTTAGTACTTGAGAAACGCATTGAAACCTCGCACACTGGCTGGCACCATTACGGGATGCATTGTCACAGTGTTTACTATCTGGGTATGGTTGCTAAGATACTAGCTTTTGTTAAATTTCGATTTTAACTTCAAGCGCTTGATGTAGCAGTGATACTGCTCGGATGCACGTTGATTTCTAAAATAATGCAGGAACAAAATTATAACAAAACAGATACCAGCTGAAAAGGAACCCCCAAAAAAAAAAAAATAATTATATATATATATATATATATATATTATATATATATATATATATATATAATAATAATAATAATAATAAATAAATAAATAAAAAATAATAATAAATAAATAAATAAAAAAAAATAATAATAAATAAATAAATCTTCTTTTCTCAAATGAAGAAGAATGAGATGGCAAAATTAATTCGTGCACAAGTACAAATAACGACAACATGAGTGACATGAACGGTGTCATCAAATAAAAATATAATAGGTAAATGTTTCAATTTATTTAATCATGCCCAAAGTAAGAAAATGCGATCTCATACATGTATATAATGAAAATATTATCTCCATACAACCAACACTAAACAACAATCTGTTTTAATATTAAGTATAATTTTGGATATAGACAAGTGTATTTTGAATCATAAATCATATTAGCTATTTTCAGTGGCGTTATAAAAACAAAAACAAACACAAAAACATTGCGTTGGCAGAGATTATGACGAATGCATGTCCAGTTACGTAACGGCATACGAGTTTAAATTCAATTTATATTATGGCTGAACCCGCAACTTTCGCAAGCAAGGTTGGCGATTGAGCGGTTTGGTTACACTTACCCCAATTTCGCTTTTTTTTTACTTGTTATTTTACTATTTTATTTTTGAGGGTTGGAGGTGCTATTTACATCATTTTCACCACGCAGTAAATGATACTTATTAACATTCTTTACTCGCCAATGTTGATCTGAGTCGATACTGATGGCAACAAAACGATCACCAAGGACAACATCAGTCGATATCTAGGCTGGAGTTGAACGTGACACAAAGTGTATTATACTCCCTAGCTCCCTAGTGATAGAATACGGTATACAGTGTACTTAGATGCAAAAGTAATGTATGATTGACTGTTCATTATCTTCTTTCACCAAACTTTATTTAAACATTCTATTTTTATTCTAAGTGCAGTTTTCCATAATTATTACAAGAAGGATTAAATGATTTAGGGTGAAACCTAGCATATTATCAGTCGGCTACTAAAATGGCGTAGTATATAACTTGAAAACCGTTGGCTGATAATGATATTTGCACTTACAGATTGATAGACGGATCTAGAAATACCACAATTGTTTTATTTCATGTAAAATAAGTCAACGGTTTTCAAGTTAGAGGCAATGATAACGCCCTTCTGCATACTGCCAGCCAGGCGACATCCACCTGCCTGTAGTCCCCATTAACCATTGAGGTTAAATGGAATGACTCATCATTTTTTTCAGATGGAAATTTAGTGTAAGATCTGTACATACCGTGCAGTCTATTTCTATCCATCTCTATCTATGTGCCTATCTACCCATGTATTTATATCTGTATATCTATCCATCCATCAATCTATCTACATGACTGTGTATCACAATCAACCTCTATCATGTCTATCTATCTATCTATCTATCTATCTATCTATCTATCTATCTATCTATCTATCTATCTATCTATCTATCTATCGTTCTATCGTTCTATCTACTCTATCTCTATCCATCTCTATCTATGTGCCTATTTATCTAAGTATTCATATCTATCTATCTATCTATCTATCTATCTATCTATCTATCTATCTATCTATCGTTCTATCTACTCTATCTCTATCCATCTCTATCTATGTGCCTATTTATCTATGTATTCATATCTATCTATCTATCTATCTATCTATCTATCTATCTATCTATCTATCTATCCATCCAACCATCAATCTACATGTATCTTCATGAATGTGTATACATGTAGCAATCAATCTCTACATATCTATTCATCTATTTATCTATCTACCTATCTATTTATCCACCTATCTATCTATTTATCTATCTATCTATCTATCTATCCATCCATCAATCTATCTTCATGAATGTGTCTATCTATCTATCTATCTATCTATCTATCTATCTATCTATCTATCTATCTATCCATCCATCAATCTATCTTCATGAATGTGTATAGCAATCAATCTCTATATCTATTCATCTATTCATCTATCTACCTATCTATCTATTTATCCACCTATCTACCTATCTATCTATCTACCTATATCAATCTACTCGTTGTTTCTTCCCTTGCCGCTCAGCTTCTGCCTGCTTTTTAACTCTAAAGCACGATGAATACATGAATATACATAAACGAAGCCCTTTTTCAAATGGAGTTTTAAACTCTATATAAAACTACAGGTACCGTATATAGACGGCGGATGCCACCTTCGATTTTCGCGCTTCTCATACATTCTTACTGGTATATTGTTCACATATTGTCATGTTATATACAATCTTACATCACCAAATCTAATCAGCAAATCTTCTGACAACGGTCAAAGAAAACATTACAGATCGAGTTTAAAGTCATAACAGTATTCCAAATTTGGCTCTATCGCGCGATGATAAATGACTGCTGCAATTGATCTCAAATATCATCCTACAGTCACTCGTTTCATTAATATGAGGAATGAGTGTCTCGAGATTACGTAACGACATTAGTAAAAACTGAAGTGAAAATGAAATGAAAAATACGTCAGTACTTTGTGTTTGGCGTGTATGAGGGTGTTTATGTCTGCTCGCCGCGGTTTCATTGTTATCACGCTACAATATTTTGACTTTATCAGAATCATCATCTTCTTGGTATATTTATAAGACCCCCCCCCCCCCTAGAAAAAGCAAACAAACAAACAAAAAACTGTAATAAAGCAAGCTACGCTACACTCTAAGAAGACACAAATAAGGCCCCTTAATGGTCCTCATGGTGTAAAATCTCTCACAATAGCGGCGGCATTTTTGCAACATCATTATGGGGTGCTTATTTGCAACGCAGTCCTGCCGTATGTATTCTGTCGATTTTGTTATAACTTCCATAAAGTAAGTAATGGTGAATTTACATCTTACTCAGATAAACCATGGAGGATCCATGGATATTCGTCTAAAATACCATAACATTCGGGTGGCATTTTTTTGCCAGTTCGTCATACATTAAGCCGTAGACATGGTTCTTGAAAGCACGCATCCTAGCAGTATGGTACCAATGGAAACATTTTCAAAGTCAAAATGGTGTACCAAATGCGTACCATAGATGATGTCACTATATTGTGACAAAATGGGAACCTTTGAAAAAAAAAAACGTTTTTATTAAATTGTCTCTTCTGAAAATCAAGACTACTGTGCGGGGATCTGTCAATATTTTGTTAGTGTTTTTTTTTTATATATCGCTCGACTCCCTCGCGGTTTTAAAGACACAGGCTAACATTGTGGAGCTTCAAATGAAAAACAAATTATCAAACTTTACTGTCTAGTAGTGTTTGAATGGACAAATAAACACCCTAGAATACAAAAGTTTGGACATTTATGCTGCCACTGGCAAGATATGAATGAATAAACAATAAGTACTCGGTCCGATTACAAAATAACCCAGATCTACACACAGTAAGTCTGAGGGAGGAACGGGCAGGTGAATCCGGTCAACTTTCGATTTTCACTTTAAATAATCATTCTAAAATACAATATTTTAAGGGCTTCATTTTCTGACCTTATCAAAGACACTTAGAGCATGGAGGATAATGTAGCTAACATTTTAAAACTGTGGTCATTGTTAGCCTGTGGCTTTAAACGAATTTCTTGCAAAGTCATTGCGACTACATAAAGCGTGTTTCATCATCCCTACTATATATCATCTGGCTGGAATTAAATGGTTTCCATTAACGTTTGAACGATTCGATAACGCATTCTAATAACGGGAATGTCTTTCCATAACCACCAAATTACACACACCATGAAACATTTTGACTCTGCCCATTAGTAATGCAGATTGATGTAATATACTATACTGGTTCACGGTACTATACAGAACGTTGGGAGGAAAGGTGGAACTGGTTGTCATGACAACCGTTCTATTGATGCATCGGCCTAATTTTCTGTGCACTGCATGTAGATCGCGGCCATCGCTCCCGATTGAAAATGATCTATTAACGAGACTATTTTGGGTATTCATTGTTACTGGATGTCGTTCATCATGCCCGGATAACACGATGATTTCCAGCATAAAGCCTTCCTTTCAAAAGACAACATCCCATCCATAAATGAAGAGCAGTACGCAGATACACTCATGCTCATAATTATGGAACATTTTGTTGATACTTAAGTTCTTTCTCCTTTATCGTCCAAATTTTTCAGGCAAGTGTTTATTTCACGAAAACGCAGTATGTGAAGCAATTTTTGGATTTTATGAGATGACTTAAGTAAAAATTAAAATACGTTTGAGCGCAATAACAATTATATATTTATTTTTTTTAAATCCATAAAAATCATGAAAAGGTATTGAATTAAAGTATTTAAAACAACACAAAAAATGATAAATTTCAATCAAATGTCACTTATCATTAAATTAACATCAGAATTGCCTGTTACAAGTCTAATAACAACGACTCTGAATACCGTCATTTTAAACACAGGTTTTAGCGTCGAGTCTGACGTTACAAAATGCTCAACAGTCCTGAAATACTTACATTAAAATTGTTTTACCTGGGGTGAGCAAATATTAATCCCAGATGTACAGTTCACGGAAAAATGGCAACCTCTAACATGTCTATTCATAATTATGACCATGATTGTATAGCTGAATTAAGAGAAAAGTCGGTAGAGTGAGAATTTGGTTTTCAGATAGATGGGTAGCTAACTTTATAAAATTATTGAGAAACTCCCATTCATTTCAAGACCGAAGACGATTCTGCATGTTTCTGGTATAGTCACCTATATTATTCAAGCAATTTAAATATATTTTTCCTAGATTTCTATAAAACACTATTTAAATGGAATCGACGTGAGATATGCATTATTGTAAGATATGCTGTTCAGCATGAGTCAATGCTATAGACACGGGTAAAGAAATAATGGAAATCACATCATTTTATAAGTCATACAGTATATTCACCCTATTATCTTTCTAATATCTCTCAATGCTCGTACAGGATTACTCGTTGAATATTTCGATAACGATGATAATGTTGTATCTGACCTCAATGGTTTGAATTTTTGTGATGATTCCAGTTTATTACCTATGGATAGGTCCTACGTGCATGTGCCCAATATACTAGTCAAAGTATGGATGTTAAGGTAAATAGTAATGGTAGGTCATGTAACTGATTTGTGTAATCTTGTCATCGTTATGGATGGTTGGGTGACCACTATAGTGGTCTTGGAAACTGCACATGATACAATAAGAAGGGGGTTATAGCACAATGGATCGTGCTATTGTTTTTCATGAATTGTTTTACAACATACAAAACTTCCATGTTGACTTATTTGATAAGTGTTTATCAGATGTGCATTGTCCTACTGTCATGACTTTACAGTCAAAGCATGCACACAATGATGCAGGAGGGCAGAGTGATACTCAAATTATTACATTTTGTGATTCGCCTAAACCCCCGGGATCAGTCAAACATAATGCTGTACACATGCGTGACCAAATTATTTCCAAACACCCCCTAAACAACCCGGGGGGTCGCTCTCCAGACGGCCTGTATCCCACCCGTGTCCAACAACCTCAGAAATGCACCCTAAACGGTGTAACCTACATTACAAATTTGTGACCCTTAATGGCGTAACGCATGAGAAAAGCTACCCTAAACGGCGTGACTCCCATGAAATCCTTTCATTCTGATACCCTAAGTGGCGTGAACTGGAAATCCACTAATTTAATACCCTAAGTGGCGTAAACAGTGAAATCAACTAATTTCATTGCCTAACTAACTGTCTTTCTCATGTAAAACATTATTGTACATTACAGAACCCAAAAAAGTTCAATCAATAATTCATTTATAATTTTCCTTATTAAAAAAACGTGCATTTTTGGAGATGTTAATAGATGTACTCAAATTTGCACCCCTAAATGGCGTAATCTACAAACCAAATTAGTAACCCTAAATGGCATGACATGTGAGAAAAGGCTACCCTAAGCGGCGATTGCTAGCGATTTGAGTTGAAAAGGCTACCCTTTTTCCAAAAGACGTCGACGACGTCCGAAGGCTGGAAAAGGGACCCTTTACGACGCTTTTCTGGACGCGGGTGCGTAGCAGGCGTGTGGAGAGCGACCCCCCGGCTAAACAAGTTGTTCTCTGGTGTGCAAAATAACCCCCTAAACAAGTTTTCCGCGTGCTTCATTTACACATTTTGGCCCCTAAACACGATCCGTTTTCCTGCGGTTGTTTCCCAGGGTTGTACACATCGCTTTCGTAACCGGAGATAACACTTTTCAAAAACAAGGAGGAAAAAGCGCATACACTGACTTACCCTAAATACGTTTGACCAGTCTTTAGAAAAAAAAAGCTTGGGGAAAAATCTACCCTAAATACGTTTGACCAGTCTTTCAAACCCACCCTTTTTGTTGAAAATCGGTGTTTTTGATACCCTTAACGCGTGCACGCGCGGCCCGCGTCTAAAACTGCAAAAACATCCCTTCAAACGCGTTTTTCTTTGTCACGCATGTGTACAGCATTATGTTTGTCAGCCCCCCCCCCCCGGGCCTAAACCTAAGTCATCATCATCATTGGTGTTATGTCAGTGTGACATATCCGTTATTCAAAAAGTCCATCATTCACCATTAATTCCTGTCTTGAGCTTTTGTTTTAATTTCCTGGTAAGTGTTTCCGTTCATGATCATGTCCTACGTCTTTGTTCTTTGGCCTCCGCGCATTCTTTTCCCATCTACCCTCAATCATGTCACGCATCATGAGTACATTGATGATGGAATTGTGAAAATGAAAATGAATACTTTGATCAACTACATGGATTAACCTTACAATTGTCAGAATTATGGAAAATATTCATAAAAATATTCATAAAAATACCAGCCAGGAACTGGTAGAGAATTGCTATTCTAAATTTGCAGGTCAGTTTTACAGGTTGCACAAGATCTTGGTATATTTACATGGAAGTCGAAGACAGTTAAGAGTCATAAAGAACAGCATAATGTGACTTCTTCAAATTATGGTTTGATGCCGAGTGTAATGCTGCCCGGAAAGAGTATTTTAATTCAAAGAATACGCTTAGCAGGAAAACCCAGCTACACAAAAGATTAAATGTTCATGTTTAAATATTGATGTTTTACAACCTGACTTTCTTTTGGCAAGTAAGAAATATGAAAAGATATTAAGGTACGAAATAAGAAAGCATTGTAAAGATATGAATGATCGGTCCTTAAAAAATGGTTACCCTAAAGCCTAATGGGATTTATTAAACAGCCATGGTCGTCAGACTAAAAGTTCAACATACTCAACCATTGACATGTATTTGTTTTGAAAACTATCATCGATTTTTTACATACAGAAAAGGACATGTTTATACTATGCCTATATTAATGATAAAACAGCATTTGATTTACTTGATAGGGTTTTTTTGTGGTTCAAATTGCTAAAACTAGACGTGAATTTAAAAATTCTAAATGTTGTTAAAAAATTGTATACAAAGGCGCAAAGTCTTGTATTTCTCCCAACGGCACAATCAGGGTGACAATGTCTGATTTTGATTTTTTTTCACTTGTAACGCAGGGGTTAGGGAAAACCTTTTGCCACTGCTGTTTGCTATTTACTTAAATGACTTCCAAGAACATATTGCAAATTTTTATCCTGGTTTGAAAATCTTAACGGAAGAAGTATCCAATACCCTAAAGGGGTGGGGGGGGGGTTGGATCTTTTTGTTAACGTTGACTTGCTTATTGTACGCTGATGACACAAGAATTTTGGCAGAAAGCTCTGGCGAATTGCAAGTAGCCCTGAATGCGGTATAAGGATATTGTAAAACTTGGCACTCAACTGTCAATGCAAGTAAAACTTAAATAATGATTTTTCAAGGGGGGAAATTAGGAATTCAGCCAATATTACATTATGGTCATGAAAAGTGGATTTGGTATTTTAGTTTGTTTATCTTGGAGTACAGTTGAATTATAATGGTACTTTCAAAAAGGCAATTTCAAAGCAGATAATGCAGGCCAGAAAAGCTTTATGCAGTATGTTGACTAAATCAAAGCAAATGCAGTTGTCAGTTAATATTCAGTGTCATTTATTTGACCATTCGATTTCGCTTATCTTAGTATATGGTAGTGAAGTATGGAGACGTGAAGATACAGGTATAAAGCATATTGAAGTTTTCCATAGGAACTTCCTTAGCACTGTATTATCTGTAGGTACATGTACCCCAGATTGTATGGTTTAGGGAGAAACTGGAAGAGGATTGATTTCAAATCATGTGACGAGCAGAACAGAAAAAATTTGGTCAGGAAAATTGAAGGGTAAAGTTAAGTAAATATGCCTTCTTGAAATTCGTTTCTGCTATCCAAAAAGATGAGAATTTGGATTTGACTTCCCCATGGTTAAAATTCATTGAAGACGTATTTAATGAAGCTGGTTTATTCTATGTTTGGCTGGGCCAAAATAATGGTTTGGGTTGAATATTAATTTTGTGCTAAAATTAAGGCTGAATGATATTTTTGTCAAGAATGGAGGGACACAGTATGATCCAATCGCATTTGTACTAATTATAGAATATTTAAGGCAACCATGTATTTGAAAACTTTTTACTAGCCCTCAAATAACATTTATGCTTTAAGTCTCTGTAAGTTTCGGTGTACATGACATAAATTACCTGTAAACAAAAGTCGTTTTAATTCAAACACACCATATTGTGATATGCAGTGCACGCTTTGCTCATATAGGAGATGAATTTCACTACATTTTTGTTTGCCCATATTAATAAAAGAGAGAGAGGCGTCGTAGTGGTGGTGGTGGTAGTAGAAGAAGAAGAAGAAGAAGAAGTATAGTAATAGTAGAGTAGTAATAATAGTAGAAGTAGTAGTAGTAGTAATAGTAGTAGTAGTAGTAGTAGTAGTAGTAGTAGTAGTAGTAGTAGTAGTAGTAGTAGTAGTAGTAGTAGTAACGGTATTCAAGGTATTGCCCATAACATTTACCACAGTTAAAAAAATCTGAGCTACATGATTCCCCATGTTACCATTGTCTTTGATAAGGTCTAAAAATGACGCCCTGAAAAATTGTATTTCAACATGATTATTTAGTGCTTTAAAAAAAGTGAAAATCGAAAGCTGAATCGAAGTTCACGTTGCCCATTTGCCCTCTTATAGACTTACTGTGTGTACCCCGCTAAGCTATCTAAACTCGCACCCCGAGTTTTAATGTGTTTATGTCATGCATCAACTGCCAAACTTCCAAACTTTTTATTAGCGTAGGTGTGTTTATGTTGGGTCCCATAATAAACACGTACTATGTAGTTCAGGATATCAAAGTTGACCATGTAGTTACAATTGGAGCTCGCACAATGTTAGCCTTCACTTTAATTAGTAGTAGTAAGTGGTCTAGTAATAGTCGTAGTAGTGTAGTAGTAAGTAGTAAAAGTGTGTAAGTATAGTAGTATAGTAGTATAGTTTATTAGTAGTAATATGATAGTAAGTGTAGTAGTAGATAGTAATGATTGTAAGCATGAGTGAGTAGTAGTAAAACAATAGCAGTAGTAGTTAGCAAGTAGTGCCTAGTAGTAGTAGTAGTAGGTCGAAGTAGTAGTCGTACTGATAGTAGAGTAGTATAGTAGTAGTAGTAGTCGTAGTAGTATAGTAGATAGTAGTAGTAGTATAGTAGTAGTACACTACACAGTAGTACTAGTAGTAGTAGTAGTATAGTTAGTAGTAATAGTAGAGTAGTAGTAGTAGTTTGTTGTTGTTTCGTATACCACCTGAATTAGTAGTAGGTACAACATAGTAGTAAATTGTAGCTTCTTTCAGGCGCAACCTAATCGTTGATATTGCAGTGCGTCGCGATAGAAAATTTTGACAGAAACGATCTCAATTATGCCATAATGAATGCATTGGAATGGTTTAGTATGGAGTCATAAATGGGCAGCTGGGGGGGGGGGCACATACATTGACCCAGTGCGCAACCGCCCTAGTATATGTTACAGTCATGTGCACTTTTGTCTTTGGGGGTATCAGTCCATAGTCCCTGGTCCATACATTGTATTATGTCGCATTTTCTACAACTTCTCAAAGTAGCGTAATGGTAATTTACATCTTACTCAGATCAAGCACAGGGAGGATCGCATGGATAAACCACCTCATCCCACAAAATACATGGAACACGGCAAGCGCGTGTGTCTTTCCGCCTAGATGTTGAAAATATCGTCAGCGTATTAGTGGGCTTATCCGCCAAAATAAAAGAAAACATTCGCGGCGTTACTAACTAAATACAATCTTTTTACCCAGTTCGTCACCATTTTTTACCCACAACCGTGATTTGATTAGATTTAATTAATTGATCCAAATACATTTTCATTTACAATGCATGATTTAATACACGCCTTGACCATGTAACAGTAATGTAACCCACAGTTAGTATTAAAAATCATTACCTTTAAACAGTATTTTATTCCACATTCTAAAACAATGTGTTACCAACAGAATAAAATCATAGCTTATCCCATTACGGTCAAAACACTTGTGGGTATTAGTTATCCTGAAGAATTTGAACCGACGATTATAAAATCATGGCGCCTCGATTTGTGGTAAGGCGTTGCAACAACGCCGTCGTTACAATATGATAATAATGCAGTTTAAACATCATCGAAATATCTCCACAATACATGTATTAGCCAGTGAGGCATGCATTGTCTAATACCAGCATTGTTTTACAACCATAGTGTTGTGTTGGCAATGTCATCTATTGTAAACTGTGAATTTGACCCGCGAGTGCCTAATTCATTAATATAACGCTGTTCTATTGATCGATCGGCATTTCGATGGCGATCACCACTCAACCGTGACAGATCGATCGGTGCGACACGAATGGTTATATTGATTTTATCCAGTGCCATCGCTCGCTGCATGCACACAGCCAATGTTGGATTCATGAAGACCCCTAGAAACCAAATTAACATAATTTATTTCATGCTTCATTGAATCTGCCTGTCTGTGTTCTTTTAAAGGCCCACTGTCATGACAAAATAGAACAATGCCCTCTTTTGACTCACATTGTAAGAATGGAGCACTAATAATACCCATAATGCAACAGAAACAGCCATGGTGGTGTGGAAAAAAAATAAACATTTACTTTCCTCCTGCAATCTGTAGACTATGACACTGCATTAGTCCATATTCGTAAATATGTGCTTGTATTTATACACTAGTTCCCAACCTCTCTGTAGTTGAGTTGACCCTTGTCAGTGGGCATTGGAGATAAAACATTCACCTTGAAAAATCTGGCAGGATAGTCCTATGCACCTTAATACACTGGTCAATAATATCACATCTCTGGTCTGAAATAACAGGAGTAGTAGAAGAAGAATAGTTATAGTAGTAGTAGTAGTAGTAGTAGTAGTAGTAGTAGTAGTAGTAGTAGTAGTAGTAGTAGTAGTAGTAGTAGTAGAAGTAGTAGTGATGGTGGTAGTAGTAGTAGTAGTAGTAGTAGTAAGCAGTAGTAGTAGTAGTAGTAGTAGTAGTAGTAGTAGTAGTAGTAGTAGTAGTAGTAGTGGTGGTGGTGGTAGTAGTAGTAGTAGTAGTAGTAGTAGTAGTAGTAGTAGTAGTAGTCGTAGTAGTAGTAGTAGTAG
>JZLH01S0124684.1:4235-15483 GCA_001188425.1 Eucidaris tribuloides
GGCAGCCCGCGCCCCCCCTTTTTTCGTGCAGCCCTGACCATGACGAACAAGACGAGGCAAGCAGCTTCAGACTGGTAGACCTGGGCGCGATTTTGTGGTAATGTGGTAGGACGATAGCCTTTGATGCGAGATAACTGAACAAAAGGAATCCTACAGCTGCAGGGACAGGTCTGGTGTTTCCCCAAACTTGTAAAGGGAAACTTCATAAAACTATTCTATTCTGCTTAATGAGCGGCCTTGGTGCCATAATTGTAGAGGTCAGAATTATTATTCTTTTCAGTAGGAGTTCATAGGATTCAAGATTTGTTCAGAAAAGTTGTTCCACGTTCTATTAATGGTCGTTGTGACGCGTATATGGTCCCCTATATCTAACACTTTTTTCGTCAATTAATGATATCATATATATCATCAATGATAATGACAAAAACATGAGTGATGGAGTCCTACAGTTACGAGTGTTAAATCCTTCACATTCGGGAGTATACGCATATGCGGAGATGGGATCTCTCTCTACCGTCCGCGCCGTCTACACGCCTCTCTCCCGCGAGCATGTTATAATCACCCATTAATGAAAAACCCCCGCTAAAACTGGTAAAATGGTCAATATCCTGCCTAAAAATTATAATTATTGAAGAAAGGAATGTTCTTACCTAAGTGGTGGTGTTTTTCAACGAATTGCCATACACGGTTTTAGCTACTGGTGTTCTGGTTAAAAGAAGTACTTGACAAATAATGATGTGTGGTGTCATACGCAATCCCTGCCAAAGAGTTTCATCAGTGAGCCTGCTGATGGTCGTGCAGATGCGGTATGCTGTAATGTGACAAAGCGCGTTGCTCGTGTCAGGCGGGGATCACGTCATTACAAGGATTGTACACCATGCTTGCTACACAAAAACGGTAGCAGTAGATGTAAAAAAGGCTTAACAATTTACGCAAAAAGAGACTCCTGAAGAAGGCGGCAAAACACACAACACACACTACACACACAGACTTTTGGACTGTCTAAATTGGTGACAGTGCGGAGGGGGGGGCAGTCGGGGGAAAAAATCTACACGGCGCGGTCAAAAACAAAATGATCGAACCCACCCATCCTGGAAAATCTCCTAAGCCTATGTATTGCGCGTGTAGTCGGAAAAGGCTATCACAAGCTGCAGAAAATCAGGATAAAAGGGCCAGACCTATTCTTAACAAACGGCTGACATTTTTACCTCTGGACATTTTACCTCTGTAATTACTACGCTCTACCATCTTTTACCTCTGAAATTTTACCTCTGACGTTTTACATCTGACATTATGACTTCTGACATTTGGTACCTCTGACATTTACTCTGACAGTGTTACCTCTGACATTTTTTACTCTGTATATTTTTACCTCTAAACATATTACCTCTTGACATTTTTACCTCCGACATTTTTACCTTCTGCACATTTTTACCTCTGAATTATTACCTCTGACATTCTACCTCTGACATTTTTACCTCTGACATATTACCTCTGACATTTTTTACCTCTGCATTTTTACTCTGACATTATTACCTCTGACATTTTTACTCTGACATTTTACCTCACATTCTGGTACCTTCTGACATTTTACCTCGACATTTTTACCTCTGACATTTTACCTCTGACATTATTACCTCTGACATTTTTACCTCCGACATTTTTACCTCTGAACATTTTACCTCTGACATTTACCTCTGACATTTACCTCTGACATTTTACCTCATGACAATTTTACCTCTGACATTATTACTCTGACATTTTTAACTTGACATTTTTACTTGACAATTATTACTCTGACATTTTACCTCCGACATTTTGGCTCTGACATTATTACCTCTGACATTTTTACCTCTGACATTTTACCTTTGACATTAAAATTAGCCTCTGACATTTTTACCTCTTGAAGTTTTACGCTGGCCACCGTACGGCCTGGCCCCTGAGGCGTAACAGGGCAGGCCCAGAAACGCTAAGAATAGCGTATTTCTTTAAACATTTTCACTGATCCAGAAAATATTTAGCCAAGTCACATTGTTTATAGCTCTTATATCTGACTGAATAATTGTATTCTCATGACAATGCCAAGTGCCATGTTAGGGCTACTGAAAAGGATGAAGGGTTGCGGGGATAGGGTATGAGGATAATTCACACTTTACACCTTCTTCTTTAAATCGCATGATTTGATGTTATCAAATTTGTTAGGAATGATCCTCAGGCGAAGGGACTTTCAAAGATCACTTCAAATTGGTACAACCTGGCCCCTGGGACCCGGGGCACACGGCGCCCAACGTCCCCAGCCAAGTTGATGCTGTTTTCATGACAGTATCACAGGGAGGTACACATTGCCCCAGAAGGATACCATTAATATATTCAGGGGAGTCGGGGGGCGAAGAGCAGGGAACAATGCATGATGTCATATCCTTATGAAAAAAAATGTTCAGATTTAAACTAATCTTGGCAGAATTCCTTCTATGGGAATGGACTGAATATTCTTTATGATTTACTCTCTTATGGGCACCATTCAGACGGATTACATGACGTTGCGTTAGCGCCGTGTGCCCCCCCACCCCCGACTATTGTAACTTCAAACTTGAGCGAACCTTTGTAGTTGTTTAGCGTGGTATTTAAAAAAAAAAATCGCTATAAAATCCCTGTAATTTTGGCTTATAAGGGGAGCAAAAATATAAACGGAAGGAGGTTTTCTTCAACATCTGTACAACTAGGGCAAACTTTTTTTTATATAGATATTATCAGAAGAAGCAATATTTCAGAGCAGTCGTCCTTGAAAGTTCGGGAGTTGTTTCTTGGTCGTTCGGATTAATTAGCGCTAATATAAGTTCAGTTTACTGCTAAAAAGGACGTCGGGAGCTTACGTTTCTTGGTCGGACATATTAGCGCTACATATTTTTAAGTTCCGTTTTACACTAAAACAAGGATCGTCAGGAGTTGTTTTTAGGGTCAATATTATTAGCCGCTAATATTAAGTCCCTTATACACTAAAAAAGGATCGGATGGACGTTGGGGCCTGTACCCGGTCCCCAGCGGGGGCCAGGGTACCATGTTGAATGCTTGAATCCCCTTCGCCTGAGGATCATTCCTGCCAAGTTGGTATAAGGTCATGTGTCGTATAGGGGGCCCCCAAATACCTGGGTGGCGTGTACATTTTCAGTCACATGAATTCAACTGTTGTCCAGAGCTATCTTTATCCAATACATAATGAATTTGGGCTCATTCTAACAGCAAAATTTACTCAAGCTTTGAAATCTGAGTAACAATCTGTATTACACTTGTTTAATTAAGTGAAAAAGGCAAAAATGTTAACGATGGTAAATCTGGTGATAAGCGGAGAGGATAACCGAGCAGGAGCTGCTACAAACACCTATGGAAAATTGCAAATTCATGTAACTCTTTTATTTTTTCTATCTTCCAGCACGATATTTATCACAGAGTTTGATTATGCATTGACTAACTTGACACATTATAATTAACAAATTTAGAAGTAAAGGGGGGATATTAAGTGTCTTCTTGTCATTAATTCCTTAGTTTATGAGTTAGCTTATGCCTTGCCAGTGACTTGTACACGTATGAGCATGATAGTACTCGCATGTAACAACACAAATTTATGTTCACTTCAGGGCTACTTTTGGTTGGAATTTTTAAATACACTCTATTATCAATTTATAAACAACATCAGGCTAATTAATTTCAAAATGGTAATAGTTTGATATACTGTTTAGTTGTAATTAGTGTAATTAGTGTTATGGTAACAATCGTACTACAATTTTAAACATATTTGCCACACCTGTGTCACTACATCTAAAACATCAAAAGTAGTAAAACCATACATTTCTTAAACGCTGAAGGTGTGTTCGCAAGATGCATCAATTTGAGATATTTAATACTGACCAAGTGCCAATGAGTGCGTCAAATATCACAAATTTTTGCATTTTTGTATACTACCCTTAACTTTTTCACACACATGAAGCACACTGACCTTGGAGATGATTGAGATTCTCTGGAGTATTAAGCATTCAAGGAAATGTATACTTTGTTGGTTTCTGAAATGTACTTTTGAGTTCATATTGGTTAAAACACAAAGTGAAAATTCGTAATTTGGTCTGTAACGCAAGGGGCCCCACCATAACAACCAACATGACCATAAATCAAATCAGTGCGCCTTAAAGAAGAAGGTTAAGTCGTGAATTATCCCCATAGGGCCTTCCTCCCAACCTGGCATCCCTATTCAGTAGCGTAACATGGCCACCCTGGGCGTTGTCATGAGGAACAATATTAAACTCATTTCATGATAAGCTACAGAAATGGAACTTGGCTAAATATTTTCTGGATCTGAGGAAAAGTTTGAAAATACCTATTGATCTTAGCGTTTCTGCGGCCCTGACCCCTGTACCCTCAGGTTGCAGTGTACCGCCTAAGGATTATTCTGCAATTAGAGATCTTTCAACAATTCACCTGGCGGCAGAATTCAAAATGGCTGCGCAATTTGTGGTTTGTCAGCGTTCAATGAATCTGTTGGTTGATCGCATGTCAAAATGCCACTGTGCTCCGAAATATCTTACGCAGGTCATTCAGTACCCCAAATATTAGTATTCAATCCTTTCCCCACCGGGTGGCCATGTTGAAATTCAAAGCAGATTTTCTTGGCATCCGGCAATTGTTGAAATAAATGCCCCCAAAATACACCTGTATGTAAAAAATTAACACTTTCTCTTCCGGAAGTGGCAGTCTTTTTCACATTATGTGCCCCTCTAATTGAAATGTTTTGATTAGAAAGTATGGACTACAAAGCCTCGAATCGACCGGCAGTGTTTCGAGTGTAACAGGACTTTATTGCACCAATGCGAACTCTTCCTGATCCAGAATGTACATTGAGATTTATAAAAATGACTTAAAATTCAGCAGCAACAATCCCACATGCAATATCACCATTAAAGGCAGTTTTGAGTCTTTGTAGGGCTTTAATTGAAATTTCAATTTGGCCTTTTTGCTAGTACAACAGTATTTTCAATGCTAACTGCATAACTTCCCCTATTAATATGACGAAGCGCTAACTAAACTATGGTGGATCTATAGACATAGTTGGATATTGCAGTGATATCCTGTATTGCTGGTGCATGTTTGGGAAAGAAAGGTTACAAATTGCACTTTGTTATCCCAAATGCACCAGAAAGATATTCGTCTGATAAAATCTAGATAAACAAAGAGTGTACATGTATAGAATAACCTCCTGATGTACTGATTAGTAGGCCCCTGACAATTTTCACAAAATGTACATTAATGGCCACTTTAGTGGCCATTTTGAATAAAAGGGGCACATTACTCTCATTACTCGTTAGTGTGCTTTGTCCTTTAACATGTAATAGGCCTACTAAGCAGTAGCCTAGTTTGACATAATTATCAACACATTTTCGGTTAAGATTTGGTGATGCAATACAAAAACATTGCAACCCACATGATATAGCAATATAACCACATGTGGTTGCCATGACAAACATAACTGCACTATATAGCTACAGTTACCATGACAACATGGGACTAAAACTTTCAATTCATTTTAAGAAATTAACTGTTTTATCACCATGGTTTGCGGACCGATACGAACGGGACTCAATATACACACTCATATCACCTGTAGTCTAATTGTAAAATACATGCCACCTAAGTATTAACATATAGACTTTGTGTCTATGGAAATACATGACATAACGGTTAATGTACCAGGCAAAAAATGCCTTCCTTATAGTGAACTACGAGTTGTCAAGTTTTGGACCTTATAACTTTTGATTAAAATAGATCAGCTTCAGTTTCACAAAGTTTGTTCATACTCATTGGGCAAATTCTAGAAAAGTATCGACATCATTGAGACGTAAATAAACGGCAATAGATTATGAACATAACGGTGTTTTTCGATATTTATCGATTGGGAAAAAAAATGTCAAAAAACATAAGGTTTCACAAAATCATCATGAAAGTCACCCTAATACCTACTCAAATGTGGATCAAATTGTAGGAAATTTATTTACTTAATGCCACCAAGTTATGGAATTGACGATGTTTCAAACAAATTTTATCCTAAAAAACTTGAACTGTTCATCAACATGGCGGCATTTGGCGGCCATCTTGGAAATGGGCATGTTCCACGAGCTGCCGATTTTCCGTGATTTTTAGTTATTATATTTAAACCATATTTTGAGCCATAAAAACTGGAATGTTTCTGTGAATTAGTGGGGAACGTAACTTTCCAGTAGATCTACTGCCTAAATTAGAAGAACAGAAATCCGCGATGATTGGTGCAAAACAACTGCTTTTGTGAAATTTATCACATTTTTCAGAGATACAGTACAGAGGGTACATGTACATCCTTCTTTGAAAATCTCATTCTTATAGGACAGTCTCTGTCTTGAACAAAGCAAACTAACACCATGAGGTGCTATGCACCGGGTTAAAGGTTGACCCCCCCCCCTCCAACAAGAAAAAAGTCGAAAAAGATCACATTTTTCCATAGACATTTTTTCCAGCCGCCTTTATCTTAATAAAAAAAGAAACACACTTTATCAGTACATTTAAATCACATCTGGTGTTATTCACTGTTAAAGGTCTGCCAAAATTATGCTCACCACGCCACCAGAAAAATTATGGACACCCGCCTGAATACATAACTCTTAGCAGTACTGAAAAGACCAGGTCCTAAGTTATCTCAGCTGGAGGTCTAGTGCAATTAAAATGTTCCAACATTCTTTATAACTCTCGGCTATTGTGCTAAATTTTAATTAGTTTGGCGGATAAGTAATAAAGTCAGTGGATGAGGCTAACTACATGTAACATCCACACTGACCATATCTATTCCATTGGAATGTATGCATACTTTGCAGATTACATTGATTTTAATTTTTTATTCCAAGATTATCAATTGTTTCATATTTCTTTTTCAAAGGATTGCGGAAAATTGAAATATAATCATGGTCATGAATCACTACATCAACATTAACTGAACAATATTAAGATTTTCCAAAAGCAAGATGCAGATTTAACACACACACAAAAAAAAATAATGATGATCACAAATTCATATCAAAAGTGAGCGATGCCACAAACTTAACAAACATAACCAATGATCACAGTAATTTCCTAACTAGATTCATGCAATAAACGTATTATCACTAATAATCATTATACTACAGCATCAATGAACTTCAATTTAATGGATAATAATAATTTTCAAAGCCTCAGCATGCAATTGAACTTACACCTTGTGTTGCTGGGTAACTTAAAATCCAGGTGTGTTAACAGAACTAATTGTCTGTATCTAATGTTTACCCCTAATTCAGGCTCGGCTTTTTGGCATGCATATCTGGGGGGGGGGGGGGGTGGGCGGATCCCGCACCCCCCCTCCCCCCCCCCCCGAATCCTCGGCCGTCGATCGCCGCAGATCGCGCCGAACAATCGCACACGTTTCCATCACGTAATCTACAAGACTGTAATAGTTATATTACCAGGAATTAATTTCATATCAATTAATATGCTAATTTCATGCGTAAATCATAATTAAGCGTGTAAATCACTAATTAAAGCTCCAAAACTAGCTAATTTTTGTGTCAGGACACTCTTTTTAGCATTCTTAGCAAGTTTACTTGAAAAAACTCCGGAATCAAAATTGATTTCCTATGTATTCTTTGTTTTTTCAACCTTTTGTTTTCTATTGTTTTTTGGATGAAATTTGTCGGGGACACTTTTGCGATCATAAACAACACAAAATTAATTAATTTCAACCAATAAAAGTAAAAATAATCATACATTTATGAATTTTGGCTGAAAACACAATTTGTATTGAAAATTTGGTCTCAAAAGATGCGCGACATTCGAGAGAATAAAGTCATGAAACGCCGTGGCAACTGCTTCGTGCGTCGCAGACATTTTGCGCGAAATGTCTAGGGGGCGGATTCCGCCCCCCCCCCCCCCCAGCCCTTTTTAGGGTTAAAACCTTTCAAAAATGTCAATTTTATGTAAAAATCCAAATGCTATCAAGACAGGATATTTTAACTCATTTAGTTGGTTCAATGTGTCTTCATTTTACAAAAAAATATCAATGGTAAGAATTTCAGTGATGTTTATCATTGAAATTAAAAGGTATGAGACCGACTGTCTTTTCAGTGAATCAATGCACCGTTAGTAGGGTGGGGAGTTGAGTATTAAATCGGACACCTAATTTTTACATTTTTTTCTGAATATGTTGCCGACAAATGTAATTTTCAAATGATCAATATTGGCATTTTCATGAAAAATCAAGATTTATGGGAAGAAAAATAGATGCTGCGTCCCCGGGTTCTGTTTGCAACTTTGCGCGAAAGTTCCCCAACGCGTATTGCGCCGTTCTAACACGCGGTGTCCAGGTACTCAACCCGTCCGGAAATACAACCTCTCATGATACCCCCATTAAAGTTACGCATGGGTGAGCCGCTGCACCATTAGCACACAAAGTGTTGATGATTATCAGTTTATAACTACAGCAAGAACTGGAACATATAATCAGGAGCATGATCATTTACAACTAGAGCATGCCATGAACCTGAAATGATGATGATGACGGTGATGATGATGACCATTCTATAACTACAACACAAGCATGCCATTCCTCTGAATTCTATTCCTATCCCCCACCTGAATCGGCCTTGGTTTTCCAGCCAGTGGACGAGCCCCTGCTCGAGGTGCATCTGGTGTCGTATGAATCGATCCTGAGCTCCCAGCCACCCTACTCACCTTGCCTGCACCCACCTTCTTGGATTTTGCGCTTGGAACACGGTCATGTCGGGGCGTCGGTGAGCCATGGATGATCAAGTCCATACTGTGCAAAAAAAGAAATACATAAAAATATTTGGGCCCATTCATTTTGCCTGAATTTGTTCATTTATAATTAGTGCTGATCTGTAAACAAGGATTGTCCTCATAAACAAAGACAAACTGAGTGTCATGAACTGTGTCCTCATAAACTCAGGACATTTTTTTTTCACCATGCCCTGTGGGGCTTAGACGGCAGTTACGGGGCTTGAGAGTGCTAAAAATAGATTCTCTGTCATCTGATACTGCCAATTCACCCGCCATCTTTTTTATGACTTAATTGTCAGTCTTCCCAAGTTCCCACCCACCCATTTTGAAACATGACAGTGATAGATCTAGATCTAGAGTCTATAGCCATGTTCAGACGTGGGTTCCTAGTCGGAGTAAAATTTTATTACGCAGCAAGTAAAATTCCAAGGATATTTATCTTACCACGACCCTGTGTCCACACGACCAATAGCGAGAGAAACTCTGGCCAATTTACCACAGCCTTCGCGGGGATCATCGTGGGTTGGTCAGAGTAACTTCCGGAAGTGATTCAAATTGTAGTAGGGCAATTCCGTGAATTAATGGACAAATCACAAATTATATAAACTGCTCTATCTTGAATCCTATTTCATTTTAATGGTTTGAATGGGTATGAATCATGAAGAAACAATGGGGGACATCATTTCTACTATAAATTTTACGTCTTCAACAGCACCCTCTAGGAGAATCAGAACCATACATGAAATACCACATGTGGGACTAGTGTGACTAAATCTCAGTTTTATGAAAAATCATAATTTATTCTGCAGTTTTTTCCATGCCAATAGCCTCTTCTCATTGTTTTGAAAGTAATACAGCCCCACATATGCATACTAAATCTGAAAAAGACATGAATAAATGTAAATTTGTGTGGCTGGACAAAATGTAACGTAACTAACCGTAACGTAACTAACCATGTTTTTGATGCTGTAGTTAAAAATGAAAAGATTTTTATCAATAAGTTATATATCAAATGACTTATCAAGATGCCAGAAATAGCATGAATACCACAGTTTGTTTCAGTTGAAAACAGGTTGAGGAAACTTTGAGGACAAAGATTTGTCATTTTTTTCCATGTCCTCTTTACGTAACGTAACTAACCATAATTAAAGTTCTTATTATTACCCACTGAAACATGTCTCATGACTTTGCTTGATGTTGTGAAGTAGGTGCCAGTCTAGAGAATTGTCAGTACTAAAAACAGAAAAATAATATGAAAGCATATTCATGCAAGAGCCAAATGTTGAGTAAAGTTTGTCATAAAGTGTAACGTAACTAATCACGGAATTGCCCAGTACTGCTTCAACATTGCAATTTGACTCCGGAAGTTGTATGCGAGGTGGTAAGTTCATAGATACTCCGAGTGCAGCTAGTACACATGTCGCACGGGCAATTTACCCGAACCGGCTAGTCGTGATAGCGAGATACCCCCGGAAAAAAACAGGAGTATTTTGGTCGGAGGAAGGTCGGAGGAACTTACCACGGGCACGGGCACTACTCCGACATTTCCTCCGACCTTCCTCCGACTAGGCTTCCCCCGACCCTTCCTCCGACCATACTCCGACCAAAACGGCCTGCGTCTGAACACGGCTTATGTTAACTTTTAAAAGTTAACATGGTCATGGACTCATGTAGACCGAAGGCTTCGACCTCTGTATCACGTCCGTGGTCGTTTTTCCAGCAGTTATCAGACGATCTTCACAGGTATTTTACATGTACCTATGGTATAGGCCCGCTCTACAGAGTCCGAGTGCTATGCTGTTTTGTGTACACTGGATTTTCTACCTCAGAGTCGACGCGAAGTGTTCCTCGGGTCTCGTACGCGATTTGTTCGCTGATGCCAAAGCTGCGTACTAGCTACGTATTAGCTTTGGCATCAGCGAACAAATCGTGTACGACACCCGAGGAACACTTTTCGACGAGTTTTTCGCGGTTTTAACTATTTTGACGACGAAATAAGGATGGAATCAGGATTGGCATGATCAAGGTGGGCTAGTAGGAGTGATTTTTCACTCTCGTGTTAGGAATGGTGTAAAATCGGACATTTAACTCCGTCCGTTTGGGAGTCAACACTTGGTGTCGACTCAAGTCCAGTGTACACGAAACAGCATAGCATTCGGCCTCTGTATAGCAGGCCTATACCGGCATAGGTACATGTAAAATACCTGTCAAGATTGTCTGTGATAACTGATGAAAAACGACCACGGACGCGATCGCGATACAGAGGTCGAAGCCTTCGGTCTAGGGCTCATGGAGCTAGCACACTCATTTTGCATCAGATCTTTAAACGGCCCTGGGGACGATTCCGATTCCTGTAATTGTAAATCCTGATTCCTGGACCTGTCCTGCCTCCTGGTTTATCAATCTG